>VMKM01001548.1:0-131877 GCA_008360985.2 Macquaria ambigua | reverse complement strand
TGTAACTATCCAGGAGCACAATTCACCACATTTGCAACATGAGATATTTTCCTCATTTTGACACAGCAATCAAAACACACATCATACTTGGGAGAGTCCTATAGGAAACAAACATAGAAACTCTATGAATTCACAAAACTAAACAAATATAAAAAATGTCAATTGCATGATAATAGGCTGCTGAACTACTGAATGCTACATTGGTGCCCTTTGGCAATAACTTGTGTTTAAGTGTTGAAGAGCCAAGTTGAACATTTTCACTGTGGTTTTTCATTTTTTGGAAGACAACTGTATAATACATACTATCTATTTGTCCATTATCTGTAGCCACTATCCTTTGCATGGAGCTGGAGCCTATCACACTAACACCTACAGGCAATGTAGACTTGAAAACATTAAAAACATGACATTTTCAGTATGAATCACAGACAGTTCAACTTACATGATACTGTCAATCTGATGACATCACTCCACTCTGTTGAGGAATATGAGTCCTTTCTACCCTTACACCTGTAGTCTCCACTGTGGGACTCAGTAGCATTGCTAATCCTGTATTCACTGTATGTTGGAGGTGTGTTTAATTTGGCTGGTGTCCATTCATACGTCCACTCTGTGTCTCCTCCTCCCTGGATCTCACATCTGACAGTGAACGTCTCACCAGTGAATATCTGAGACCAGTTGGGTTGAAGGGTCACAGTGGGCCTGTTGGGAACTGTTCACATCAAAAACACCCAGTTAGGATTCAAACAGGATTGAAAACAGATAAAATGTAATCATTTTCCGCTATAATCTTTATGGTAATTATATGAAAGCATGTTTTTCTATTCTGCAGCAAAAGAAACTACTCAAAGGCCAGTAAAGTGCCAAACAGTGTTTCTAGTAGCAGCTGCTCAAAGGATAAAAGAGCTTACAGAGCGTCACAACAATCTCCCAAAATAGCAAACTAACAGTAGCCTTCCACAGGATGCATTTAGTACAGAGACTAGACTGTTTGACTCCAGCAATATGGAAGAACATTTTAATAATTTGATTGTCACATTTGACAGTTTCTGACTTTGGCAGCTCCTAGAGGTAATACTAAAAACACACTGTGGCAGCCAGCACATCATGTCACTACCCAAAATGAGTGAGATGGTTTGAACCACATGCTGACCTGAACTGCCTCCAGTGTAATTATTAATGATATAAGTCATTATTATTGAAATCTTTGAGTGTTGTAACTGACTGTATCACCTGTTGGTTGTGTCCTGACACCAGAGTCCTCTGTGCTCCTCTCTTCATCATTCTGCCCTGTTAAGATGATCAGATGAATGCATGAAAAGAAAATGCAACAGACTCTTCTGTAAATATACAGTTTGACATCAGGGTCAGCACAGCATCAGGTCTCCCTACATGAATATGCATACAGAACTGCACAATTAGGAAAAAAACATAAAAATAGTTTTGTGGATTATATGCAGTTTCACACTCTTTGGCACTAATCTACTCGTTTAATAATTCGTATTGATACATGAGAGTAAAATGATACATAGATGGAAATACAAGCACAAAAAGAGGAAGTGATTAAGAGTGAGTAAATATGTAAAAACCAGAAAGAAAGATTGGTCACCTTCAGCATGTCCGTAGAGGAGTGTATTCAGCACTAAAATAAAGATTAAAACTTCATGAGACAATAAACAAAGGCATTTTAAATCCAGCAGGAGTTTCATCACTTCTGTGATGATATTCTGTAAGTTGGTAAAGAGGTAGGACACAAATAAATCAAATCTTTAAAATGAAATATATAAAATTTTAAAGTTTTATATATAGTTTTTAATATATATTATATATATGATATCAACACCTTAGACCAGTGTGCGAAATACGGGGGGCCTCGGACCCCCTAATTAACAACTAGGAACCCCGAAGACGGTAAAATCAAATTTTGAGGGGGTCTCAAAATTAAGCTAATTATTTACTATTTATCTTTATTGTAAAATGTATTTTCATGTTTAAATATTGAAAGGTGAGCACAGAAAATGCGACTGATGACAGTGAACAGGCAGCTGCTGACGTGGTTACCGGTGTCGGTTGTAATACTGCGGCGCATTAATACATTCTGACTCCGCGGTTCCGCTGCTATTCATGATGTCGCTGTATAAACTGTGAATCTGTCAGAAAAGCACACAACGTCAGTTAACAGTTAAATCCCGATGAGTTAATGAAAGTATCCACGCTGTGCCAGCTCTGCGTGATATTACGCGTAGTTTTGGAGAGGTGTGAGTGCATGTCTATTGAGTTTGTCTGAGCAGGAAACACAAGTGAAAATGATTTACTGAAAACGTGGAGCTTCTGCCTGTTTTTGATTATTTATCTATTTATTTGTTAACATTAATTTAGTTCCTCATTGTCAGAGCAGCTCACCTCGTGAGAATGTTTTTAATAACATTTCTTATTTTTTCCGCTGAGAATGAAAAATAGTCCGTGGCTGATGTGTATGTGTATACACACACACACACACACAAACACACGCACACACACATATATATTTTTTTTTTTCTTTTTTTACCGGCCAAGCCACGATACCCCCCGATTGTCATAGACTATTTCGCACACTGCCTTAGACCATATATTGTACATGCATTATGCAAATATGTGTGCAAAAATTAATACAAAAATAACTAGTCCAGTAGTGTATTTAACAGTCCTTCACTCTCGAGCCAAACCAGACACTAAGATCATGCCTACAAAACGACTGTGTTGATAAAAACATGAGTCTGCCTCTGAAAGTCACAAAATTGGAAAGTCAGTGATGTACTCACAGAATAACCCCAGCACACAGAGCAAAGTGTGCCCCATCTTCACATCCAGCTCGGACACTGTCGCTCTGCTGCTCTGCTTCTGAGAAAGAGTTCTACTTCACATTAATATGAATTCAGCAGAAAGAGAGAAGAGAGAGAAGTTACATTTCACATAAATAGGAGAGCAGGATCAACTTCTCCTTCTGAGTATAACCTATCTGTTCTTCCTTCCCTTTTACACTTAGCTCAAGACAACTGCAGTGGCTTTGACCGCAGCACACATTGATATATTTACACTTCCTGCCCACTGCAAAGACTTATTAGCTTTTGTTTTGTGCTAAGGTTTGTTCCTGGTCCCTAAAAATGTCAAAAAAACAAGTAAAAGATGTCAGAAACAATAAGTAATTCTTGCACATCCATGAAACATAAGACCATTGAATTCAATCATAACATTTTATTATGTATTGATTTGTGCTTGTTATGCAGTTAATGCACTGTTCTTGCATCCACAGTGCCTGTGTTGTGATGAGGGTGTGTGTGCTGTGTGTGTAAAGTGAAAACATGATGTTTTTGCAAATGTGTTGTACTCCTCCTATCAGACAATATAATATGTGTCGCATGGTTGCATGCTTTTGTGGCTCACCACTAAAAATGAGGGGCGTTAACGTCCAGATTATTGCAACAAAAAAAAAAAGCAGAGATGTGAGAAAACTTTATGTCTCCCACAAAGACCACCGGGGAACTGTTCGTCATGTTTACTTCCTGAATACCTGGCACTGTCTCATTCATTGCATGGGAACCAGAATAAACACAGCAATATGAAAGAAGACATTACTATAACACATAACATTACAAACTATAATTCAGATCTATCAGCACATGGTTCAGCCTGAGGCACAAAGATAAAAGGAAAATGAGTGGTGCTCAGAAACGGCACAATACCAGCAGAATGTATTGCTAAACGTCCTAAAATAAAAATTTCAACATAAATCTTATCAGCCATGCCAACTGCAATCTCTCTCAGCAGTAATGGTAACCCTGCCTGTCAGAGTTAGAGACAGGCGTCATTACCCAGAACAGCTTCAGCATTCCTGAGGGGTCCAGGATCAGCACCTTGGACAGCGACAGAGACACAGCAGGATGTTCTGACAGTCACCTGAGCTGGAAAGAATAAAAGCCTTCGACCTTCATGAACTGAACATAAGGGATGCCACCCCTCCCCCCTCCCTCCCTGCACTCTCCCCCAGAGTGTTAGTCTAGTCTGCCTGACTCACTGATCCTTTATCTGACTAAAGTTTGTGCAAGTTAGAGTCTAAGTGTGCTGTGTATTGATAAATCCCTGGCTGTGTCTGTGGTTCTGAAGTAGCAGACAGATTTGTAATTGCACCTTCTGTCAGTTCGGTCTTGGATCTATAATATTCTCTAAACTATATACTATAAATACTCAATTCTATACTATTTTGTAGCCTTTATACTCTGTAGAGCAGTGTCACCTTCATGAGCAAAGTGCCAAGAGACACACTCCTTTGTTTTTACCTCCTGTTGCTACAATAACTTCAGATATCAATTGCGAAGGGGAGATCAAATCACATAAACAAAACACTGAAAATAAACCGTTGCATGTGTTTTGTGTAAGCCCATGCTTATCAGAATGAGTGAAAAAGAAACAATCTTCCAGTTCCTCTTCACACATTCAGATGTGTTGCTGTGATAGGAAGAATCAGACTCAGAGAGCTGATGTGTTTATAGGCACAAAAGAAGAGGTGTCATTATACTGTACCGGATGTACAATAAGGCAATTATTAGAAAATGAGTCAAGTGCAATGCATAGATAATAATAGACAATATAGCACCATGTGAGAAATCCTTTCTGTTAGCGAACGCTGCCATCATGACTGTCAGTGTCTGCACTCACTGCATGCAGAGCAGAGACAAAGCAGAGTCACGTTGTTGCCCACTGTTAGTGCGTAAATAAACATAATGTAAGTTAACTGTGTTTTCATTCAGCAAGTAAGGTTCATTTTGCATGTTCATTCCCATATTTTGTAATTATATATCATGTATTGTTATTCTCTTTGTAGACCACACAACCATACTCACCCTCAGAGTCGTCCTGGTATCTGCATGAATATGTCTGTCCACTGCATTTCCTACAGTAAAACTCATTGACCTGAGGACACCAGTTAAATACCGAAAGGCCCTAGTCATTCTTATGTAGCAATTAAAACACAATTTCTGTAACAGAATGTTTTGAATACAGCAATGACTGATGGTGACATGAGGAAGTGGGTGGTCAATATTTCTCAAGCTGAAACATAAGAAGACAACAGGCAATGCCAGAAGGTTGGGTTTGTGCTGAAACATAAGAAGACAACAGGCAATGCCAGAAGGTTGGGTTTGTGAACATTTGACAAAAGTTCCCACTCTGTCTTGCTGTTTTTCTTAATCTTTAGTACTACAGGTCCAAGTAAAACTGAGGTCATTCATTTTCAGTAAAGACATGTACAGATAGGCCTGTAGCTCATTGGACAGTTAGGGTTATACTATGAAAAAACATTCTCAGAATAATTATGACATTTCTTATTTTATAGACTTTGTCAATGTCTTATATACATGACCTGGCCAAACAATCTGTTAGCAATCAGTGCAGCTCAAATAGCATTATATTTAACGGTGGGTAGTCAGTAAGGAAAGCTGTAGCATTTTGATGAATGCTTTCACCCTACAGTGCAGGTGCAAAGACCAACGGGTTGCACTCATCCTGGGACATTCACTACAGCAGCCTGAGTCCCAGACTTAAAACAGGGCATCAATTAGTGTAGTTTGGCACCCCCTTGTGGTCATTTATGGAAAAGCTTCCACTTTAACTGCAGTGACTGGGGTCTAACAAGTACATTGACTGAATTACATAACGTGATCTTCATTAGCATATGTCATTCTTCTGGTTGATAATGTTAACTTAAACAAAGGTTTAAAAAGTGTTGACCAATCCTCACAGGTGTGCTATTAACTGAAAGCAGACATCTTTATTCTTGGTACTGAAAAATACAGACAATCCACATTTGTTTATTTATTTTTTACAAAAAATATAAATGAGCCCTACTATCTCTTCTGAAAGAAAACAAATACCAAAACACTGGACCAAGTAACTGCATAATCCATTAAAGTGGATCCTCCAGTTTAAACTAAATACTGCATCTCATCCTTGTGGCTTTCACAGAGTCCTCTCTCTTCTTTCACTTGTCATGTTCATCTCTTTGTCTTGTGAAAATCTTGTTTGACCTACTGGTGTTGCTGTGACTTCAGATCTTTTGGCTTTTGCAACACACTGTACACTGTGTCAATTTCTGTGGGGTGCTCTGCCTCATCCGGGGTGACAGCCTGCGAAGTCGACGCCTCTCGTATCTTCTTCTTGTGCCCTTCCATATCTTTACCGCTGTCACTGTTGCTAAGAGAGGCGGTCACATTTGGCACCTCTAAAACGCTGTAGATAGTATCTACTTCCGGACTTTGCTTGGACCCCAGTTGCTTTCTTGAGCTGATGGTTGGGATGCTGTGCTGTGTGGCTTCCACGTTTTCATAAGAGGCCTCAGACTGATTGGAAGAAGAGGTCGAGACTCTGGGCGCCGGTTGTGGCTGTGCCTCCGCTGGCTGGCTTTGTGTTAACTGAGTGGTAGATGCATGTGCCTGGAAATAATGCTGTAAAATAGGTATCAGTCTTTTAAGAAACAAAATGTCACATGCTATGACAAGCACTGTTTTAGTTGCAACCATTTCAAAACATTTTATTCAGAAAGGAGTACACCATCATGTCATCTTAGACGTGATATCAGAAAGATCAATTTAAATATTGCTTAGTAAATCCAGCTTACCTGATGGAGATTGTGATTATATTTGGTTGAAAGCCCCTTAGCCATACAGACAATAAATGCACAGAGGGATACACACATTGCAATAACTATTACTATTACAATGGATAGTTGTGATGTCTGTTCATGTTCTGGATTATATTTATTAAAGCCTGGAAAGACATGAAAACACATTTTAGCAGATAATATACAACTGAGTTATTAAAATGCTGAGGTGAAGAAAGAAAGAAGTGAAAAACATCACATAATACTTACAGGTTGCCTCTATGCTTTCAGAAACGTTGCTTGTGCTGACATGGTTGTTGCCACTGCAGACAACAGATGTGTTGTCAGCGGCGATGGTGATGTTGACCTTCGTGAATGATCTCTGAGATGTTCTGCAACTGACTCCGTCACAGACAGACCACAGCCAGTCGCCCTGGATGGAGCAGTTGACTGTGACGTTGCAGACTCCAGTGGAGAGGTTGGAGGACATTACTGACATCCTGATGACAGGTCTGGGAACAGCTTCTGCAACACCCATACAAGCAGATCAATCTTAAAGGCATTAGATAATTTGTTGGCACCCTCTGGTGGCAACTAGTAAGTATCACAACATCAACCTAGTATCTACACCAGCCTTAAATAAAGACTCCTGCATGTATGTATGTACAACTGCATTTCTTTTCTTTATTTATTTCTTTATTTCCCTGGTCGTTGTGTGCCCCTACAGTACCCCAGCATCCCTAATATTTGCCTATACTGTCTATGTCAGCAGCCGGCTTTAATAACACCAAATTTACATGAAGTTTCGAGCCACATGCTCTTTGTCAGACGTTTAAAAGATAAGACATAAAACCCTTAAAACTAAAATCATAGGAAACTGAAAGAGCTGAAATAACTTCACATATTGTGGGAAATACTAACATAAAAATTAATAATATAAACTTTGTATGTATTGTTAGGATTACCATATAAATCTTCAATAATGAAATCTACAGACCAAGAAGACCCAAACACCAGCGAAAGACAAAAAACTCTTTAGAACTTACTTTCAACAATGAGTCTGTGGGTCTCAGTTGATACTTTTCCAGCACTAGTAATGGTTACAACTTCATAGATGCCACTGTCTGTCTCAGTGAGATTGTTGATACACAAGGAGAGGTCCTTTGGATTATAATCCACTCTGTCTGTGTAGTTGGGTTGGATGTGTTTTTGTAAAACAACAGCTTTCTCATTAAAAGTCCACATAATATCATCACGTGGTGGTGGTTTTCCAACTTGTAGACATAATGAGCTGTTTTCTGCCCGGTAGTGCTTCGTTGGAGGGTCCTCTGCTGTAATCCCTGATAGGAAACATTCCATAGTATCATTAAAAGAAAATGTCTTACAGCACATTACCTTAAAAAGTTACATGCAGCAATAATGTGACTAAGCATTGATGATAAATTCCCTTATTTATGTTGTTTGGAGGACAGACACCGATGTTAAGTCAATTTTGCCTTCTTCCAGCTAAAGGAAAAATGCTAACTGCACCTGTTACAAAGCATTAATAAAGATGCTGTTTTACTTTCAAGTTCCTAAACCATCAACATTATAAGCAACCAATTGTATGTCATGCAAAAAAAAACTACTGCATGTGGAAAATATGTCTTTACCGCAGTAAACATAGTGTTACAGCCCGTTTCTTTAGTTACAAAAATCCATTAACTGGTCCTGACATTTAACACGCAAATGACAATACACTTTTTATTCATCTTACCTGCAATAATCCAACAACTCAGAAGCAGAAGCATTTTCAGTGCGCTCAAAATTCTTTGCGCGTAATCTCAACAAGTCTGAAGTTGTTAGACAGGAAATTTACATGGGTATGATGGGTGCAGCACACCATGAATGTAGCAAAGAAATGATAGCAGGTGTCAGATATTTCTTCAAAGGGCAGGAAACAGCTGTCACTTTTTCAAAAAAAAAAAAAATCAAGTTCCAATGAAAGAGAACTAATGCGTAATTTGTTTAAATTCATTTGAATGCAACTCACATGGCCTGCTCCTAACATACACTGTAAAACTAGGATTGCTCTGTTTATTCACAATCCCTTATTTGCCTCATTTGAGACAAGATATCAGGTAAAGCAGATTTTATGTTGTTGCAGTAATGTTACAGTAAGGTAGTTGCATTTTACAAAGTAGGCATACAGCCTTACCTTTATGCACAATTATTGTCTATGATGTTGAAACCAAAATGCTTCCATGCATTGCTTCTCAGATGTTTGGTGTCATGGCTGAATGGTCAGCATGGCAGATTTTGGAGAGGTCTTTACACATCGAAGACTTTATTTTTTCCCACGTTCTAACGGTATCTTTGAATTTAGAATAAAAAGTGACAACCCTAGTACAGTGCAGTATCTTATCCATTGTGTGTGCAAGTATCATAGATTCACTTCAGTCTTTCGCTTGTTATTTTACCGCCACTTTCTTCTACTGTGATAAAAGAAGCTGAGACAAATTTTTTTATTTCTCTCTCCCTCTGTCTTTCTCTCTCTCTCTCTCTCTGTTTGTGTGTGTGTGTGTGTGTGTGTGTGTGTGTGTGTGTGCATGCGTGCATGTGTGTGTGGTGTGCGTGGGTTGATGTGCGCATATTACCTGTGGGTTTGGATGGGTGCAAGCAATGTGACTGGGTTTTTCCTGTGGTTTGCGCAGGAAATGCGCAGCTTTTCAAACTAAGTGAGTCAATCTAAGTGTCAGTCTTGCACACAAAGAGATGGCAGTGACAATTGTAGTGTACAATGTTGTACTTTAAAGTACAAATGCCCTGCCTTATTGTTTTTCAACTTTATCTATACACATACAGCATGTCAATACATAATTAAGTGCATTATAAAGGCCATTTCTGTCTATTAACTATGTGCAGCATTATGAGTCAAAAAATGGCCTGCTGAGATGTCATCAGTGGGGATTTCGAACTGGAAACTACAGCCAGACTTTTTACCTGAAAAAAGCACCATGGTAACACTATGAAATAGGAGACAGTAATTTGGTCACTACTATATATAGTCCAATACCATGGTATATTTTGCCTGTACTGTGGTAATGTACCATCAAGGTTATCATTATCTAGTACTATGGAAAAACTAGCACTCCAGTAAGATGCAACACCATAAATTAATTTTTTTCTTATACATTATTGATTTGCAAATTACATGTCCTGTGCTCTCCTTTGAGCAAAAATCAGTGATCCAAAAGGGGAAAATGTATATTACAGCAGCTCCTGTCTCTACATATTCAAATCTGTTGTGTTGTACCAGGAATTAGATGCACAAGATGCAGTAATGTAATCTAGTGCATGTAACATTACTTGCAAAATTATCTTTTAAATTGACAAACATAATGTGTGTAATTCATGGCACAATTCAAACGGGATCATAAAATGACTTGCCCCTTGTCAATTCAAGAGCAATTCTTTACCACAAAAGGGTAGGCCTTGGCGTTTGGTGGTTAATGACACGATGCCGGTCTGATGTATAGAAATAAATGAAACTTCCTGCCCATATATGAAAATTTCGAGAGTATCTAGCTTCCATATCTTAACGTGAACCAGGATAGGCAGGCGAGACATGGGCTGTTTTCGAAACCATCTGCTACATAATACTGATGAACGCAGTATGCAGTATGTAGCACATACTTAGGCTTAGCCGGTTTCCGGTTTTGAAAAGCAGAAGTAAACAATAGTACGGCTAACAGCAAACCACCGCAATAGCTCTTAAGCTCTGAAAACGAAAAGTAATAACTGTAGACTTGTCACAATTTCTGCTTGCACATGATTAAATTAGAAAAAAATGTTATAAGTGGTACTTCTATTTATATTCCTCCCTGTCAACCACTGATGCGGTAGTGTTGCTGTCCGCCATTGGTGACCGTGTAAATAAAGTTGAAAAAGAAAACAGTGGGGACAGTTCCACCGCTTTGCATTGTGGGATACATTAGGCGAGGTAGACTGGTCCGATGTATACTGGATATTTTTTTCCGAACGACATCCGGGTATTTCTGGCATACTGCAGATTTTGCTTTTGTTTGCATACTACATTCTACATGCTACATTTTAGACAAATCAGTACGTACTGATAGTATAGTAGGCGGTTTCGAAAACAGCCATAACGTTAGGAGGAATCTGATTTGAATGCTGAAAAGTGGGCGTGACACACTGATGTACCATGCTGTCGTTAGCTAGCTGACTAATGAATCTTAGCCATGGATGTGTTATAATAACTGGATAGGGGGCCGCTGCTCAGCCTTGCTTCCAATTTTGTCCAGTGGTCACTCGTGGTATTGCAGTGAAAAATTCCCTTGGGCCCAAAAAGTGTTTTATAGTCCACCATTGTAAAAGAGACGTCTGTAAAACTGTTTTAAATGCAAACAAGGTCAATTATGACTCTTTCTATAATGAATGTTTGATCCATGGAGGTTTTATATTTGTAAATTTAAATTTAAAATCTGTGATGTCATCACAATGTAAAGTCTATGGGGACTTAAAAAGTGTTAGCACTGTACTGGGCCTTTTATCTGTCATTATGTATTCGCCTGTGGAGTCAATTCAAAATCATTTTGTTTCATGGACACACATATTGACATGTTGTAAATAATACATTTATTAAAAGAGCCACTTAAAAAGTGCTTACTTAAAAAGTTAGACCAATGAGCTTCCAGTAATATGAGTGATCCATACACAGTATACAGTTTAAACAAGCACAGCCTCTCACCAGACACTCGTACTGAAATATTTTGAATATTTTTTTCATTGGGCTTTTCTGCAGCAGCAGAGGATTTCATTTGAATAGTGGCACTTAATCTCATAGTAGTATCAGGAGCGCAAATCTCAAACAGATCATCAGGTACGTCCTATATCACAGATTTTTAATAACATGCTACGTTGGCCATTCAAACAAAAACACTTTTAAGTATAGAAACAAGTTCCTAGCAACGTCTTTGTACACTTTTTTCTGATGCTCCTCAGTCCTTTACTTAAAAATTCAGATGTCTCATTTTTTGTCACCATTAACCAAGGACTTTGACTACTCCCCTTGAACATAATTTAATTTAATTTTGATGAGTCTGTCGCCATTTCCATGTAGAGTAAAAAGAGAAAAATGTCATTTTTATCCAAATATATGTACTTTTCTAATACAAAAAGTAGTAGATTAGACACTCACTGGCAGAATCCACAGATACTTTCATAACCACTGTATGAAAAAAAAGTTACAGCAGTAAAACAGACGTGGGCGTACTGTATTTTACAGAAACAACATTGTGCATTGACAACAATTGATATGGTATATTGGAAATGTGGAGCTGTGTATCAAATGTCAGGACATAAAGAAATGAAGAATGTAGAAAAAAATATTTTTATACACTGTACAGAGGTACATTAACACACACATACTGTACATGAAATTTAAGGCAGTTCACAAAAAGGTTCATATAAACAGTATTATCACACTCACAAAATGACCCATTTTTCAAGCTTAAAAACGCACACTCATACTCACAAACCCCAAACATAACCGCAAGATTTAATCATTTATTATAGTGCATTAAGAATCAGTTAGTTCAGTTATTCCCCTCATGTGAAATGCCACTTTTCTTTCAAGTTAAAGTGCTTTTAGTAATATTACTAAACATATTTACCCCAGTAAACATGAAAAAGACATTCATATCAAAGAGCACAATATTTTCAGGTGCAACAAGTAACGATGTTGTTAGAAACTATTGGGTACATAAAATATGATACATTCCTTTAAAATCCTTCGTTAAAAATATAATATGGTTCCAGTATTTTCGCCACCTGTTGCAGGTATTTTATTAATTAAAAAAAGAAAAGAAAAACAGTACTGTGATTCAGTGATTAACATCCATATCAGACGTACAGAGCAAAAATCATCTTATCAAGTCAGTTTGTCTGTAATTGAGTTCTTATTGCATAACAGGTGAAAAGTCTGCAAGTGTGGTAAGAATATTTTAATCTGGAGCTAAATTATAGACAGAAACGACCTGATAAGATGAAGATTTTTGCAGTGTTTGCAGTGTTTCCTCCAGTTACGGTAATTCAACTCCTTTCCAAAAGAGAAGTTTTGAAAGTTTAGAAAATGTCTCTATATGACTTGTTGTTGTGCTGTACATGTTGGGTTTGTAACTTGCCTCCTTTGAAGTTGTTTGCAGACGCAAATATCTTCAGTTTTTTTTTTTTTCTTTTGTCAACTGACTTGTGGTTACAGTAGCACACTGGGAGTGTGTCTGTGCGTGTGGTTGGTGGTCGTTGTGATAGGGCACCCAGGTGTTTACTTTCCTCAAATAGCCTATGCGTAGGCATAACGTTGTGTGTACGAGATGTTGACAGCTTGTTCCTTTTCTTCATGTCTTTCCATTATCTCAGTTTCACATCAGCTTTCTGTTACCACTTCCTGTCTCTCTCTCCCTTCACACATTACTAATACGCACACTCAGTGGGCTGCTATCTCTGATACGCCCCCTTTCTCGCCCCTTCTCTTCCCCCCTGTAGCTCTCCTCCAATCGCATCTTCTCTGGGTCCGTCCCGTCCTCCTTGCCGCCATGGTAACGGGACGCCTGTGATGGCGGGCTCGGGGGCAGGGCCTGCTTGAAGAGGGGTGGGGTTTTGGTTTTGGCCACTTTGTCGAAGAAGGCGAAATCGGCCACGTATTTTCCTGAGGGAGACAGGGAGACGACAGGGGGAAACTCGTAGCCCCACAGGATCTCATCCGGAAGGTAGGACGTTCGAACCTGGCAGGTAGCGGAGGTCGGCTCAACAGTGGCGCTCATGATCACCAGCAGCTCAAAGTCAGCCAGCTCCGGGTCTGTCCAGCCACCACCTGGTGGACACACAAGACCTGAGGTTAAACAACAAACTACAAAACTAGCATTTTCCTTAGCAAGCCATATCTTTTTATATTAGTTTACTCCTTTCTAGGCAAGAATTGGTTTCAATTCATCCCATTGCAGTTTTAATACAGTAAAGCATTTAAAACAAATTACAGCAATGGAAAACCTGCTTGAAAATTAATGAATAAAAATTATCCATCACAGATTTATTAGGAGCTTTTCCATTGATAACAGCTGGCTGGTACTGCTGGAAACAGGGCTGATGAGAACACAGTTGCAGGGCAGAAAACCACAGTAATGTACTAAAATAAGCTAAAACGGTCCCTAGAGCCAAGGGGAACTGCAATGTCTGGAGATAATTCTCTGTGGGGTTGTCCCCACAGTAACCCTTTCACATTACACATTGCAGTTATTTGATCCATTGTCAATATGCATAAAGCAGCAATATTAAGCAGCAGTGTTTCGGCACAGATGATTTGGCCTCAATGGAGTGCTGTTAGTTCATTGTCCATGAGGTGTTTGAATTATAATATTCAGCCTGTATTTAGAGGTCAAATCCGAGTTGATTCAAAAGAATCCAAGCCTAGGTCACAGACTGATTCATTCAGTAAAAGATAGTCACATAATGTAGGTCAGGAAAGACACACATGCACGCGCATGCCCTGATTCCAGAAACACTTGACCAGATCTCACACACAAACTTCTCTAACACTTAGAGAACTCATTTCTGAAATTTGAACACACACACATACAACGTATTCCAATCATGAATGTTTAATGTATTTTAAAAATACACATGCAGAATAAACTTGTCATTCATCAACATACCACCGCAATAACACGAAGGAGACACTAGAAGACATGTGCACTCAAACAAGCACACACCTGCGTCAACAGGCCTCACTCAGAATGCAGACTCTGTCATCTGTCTAAACAGTCCTCACCCTAACCCAGACCCAGTACCGCTTCCACCAGGGGAAAAACACCAGGTTTCGCAACTGCTTGTACACACTGACAGACTCAGTTAAGGGATTCTCTATATTGGCCTGTTGTGGGCGGTGCAAAGGGCTCATCTGCATTTATGTAGTGATCTTCCTAGCATCTCTAGCAGCAAGGCTCTTGGAATGGCAATGTCCACCTGTTGGTTGGTCGGTCAGCCGGTCCACCACTTAAGTCTTAAATATCTCTACAATTACAGCATGGGTTGCCATGAAATTTTGTACAGACATTCATGGTTCACAGACGATGAATCCTGATGACTGTGGTGATACCCTGACTTTTCCTCTAGTGCCACCATGAGTTTCACATTTGTGTTTTTGAGTTGAATATCTTGACAACTATTGGATGGATTGCCATGGAATTTAGTAAATGCATCCATGTTCCCTTCAGGATGAATTGTAATTAATTTGGTGATCCTGGTAGTGCCACTACCAGGTCAAATTTTTGTCCAGTACTTTGGTTTTTGACCAAATATCTGCAAAACTGATGACAATTCCATCAGCCTCAGCTGTACTTTGTGTTTTGAGCTAATTAGCAAACGCTAGCATGCCAACATGTTAGTAAAACTACTGTTGTAAACTAAGACGGTGAACATGGAAAACATTACACCTGCTTAACATCAGCATGTTAGCATTGTCATTGTGAGCGTGTTAGCATGCTGATGTTAGCATTTAGCTCAAAGCCTCAAAGAGCAAGTAGCGTGGCTGTGGACTCTTGTTTTACTTTGACTGCTTTGGGTTTGGTTTTCGTAACATGTATGGCCTTCACGTCGCTCGCTAGTAAGTGTTAATTATGTGCATGAGTCAATATTTATTATAGGCCCAGCTGATCATTTTTGGGACCTTTCTTATCTGCTAGTCACTAATTCTCCTGCTGTTTCAGACCCTGCCATCACCTGATCCCCTCACCTCTACAAACCTGTTTCTAATATCCTCATCCTCAGCTGTCTGTTGTGACTTCCTGCCATAGTGTTCCAGTCTATGCCTTCTTACCCTGCCTTATGCTCAGCCTAAGCAGCTTGCTCAACCCGACAAGCATTTTGTTTTTTGTCATCAGGAACCGCAGAGTTTTGTGATCTCTCAGTTCTACAGGAAATAAAATGCCTTTAAATGAGTCATCGATGGTGTTTCTCACAGTGCACACACACACACACACACCATCAGCCTTGTGTGGTATAGTGTATATATATCTACATGATTACGAGGAATGTGCTGATATTCTACCTCAGTGGTTTGGACAGCCATGACGCCTCTCCTACAGACCGTCTCCACAGTGTCCTGCCCTCCTGATACAGAGACTCATAATCACGTAATGCTGACAAGATCTACACAGAGCAGTTTCCTGCTGAAGGCCCCTTAAATGTAGTGCTTGTTGAAACCAGAAAAAAGCCCTTGCAGGGAGCTCTAAAACTCTGTTCAAAGAACCAGTAGGCACAGAAGCATGCTCAGTCATGTATTATGAATGTCCACAACTGCAGACTTTTTTAAATGTCCATTAGGGACACCCATCATTCATTCATCCATCCATCCATGACCTATACATAATTATCCTGTGCAGGATAACACATGGAAATAGACAGTTCACACTCACATTCACCTATTAGGAAATGAACACCACATAAGTTGTGTTTTTGCCCTTTTTCTTAATTTTGTTTTGCTGGTCTGCCATTTTTGCCATTACTAAGAAATAAATAAGAAAGATAGACACTGAACCCGCAGCGTACAGTGTTTTTGTAATATAGAAGGTGTTTCACTACTCATCCAAGACTCTTCATCAGTTTTGCTCACTTGCTCACACACTGACACTGTAAGTCAAAGTCAGCTTGGGCAGCATCTTATGGTCCCAAAATAATAAGGAATTAGCATTAGCTTTTATGCCACTTTTCTATGTTATGAGTGCTTTTAAGCCAGGCATCACTTCCTGCATTTATGACAGGAAACAACCCAGATGAAGCAACACTGGGGACCTGGCTACAAAAACTGGCCACTGTTACAGTTGGCACTTAGAACAGGGATTACTGTAGTACTATGGATGGTATTATGTGTGCTGTAATATAATCCCCTAAATATGGATGCAGTTAAAATAACTGGAAGTTCAAGATTCATTACAGAGAGGCTAATCATCATCAGTCAAGACAAGAGGAAAGGGGAAGTAGTGACGATTAACAGAAAACAGGCAGAAATGAAAGTGGCGTGAGTATAAATAACGAGACCGTCAGTAGTGATGCCTCTGTGGCTTCCAGTGCTGAGAGGTCTGTGCTGCTGTAAGTGAATCTGTCCAGGCTTCATGTCAGCACCCCGGACTGTGCAGCATTGTGCTCTAATGAGGGGTGACTCTGGCGATCTTTCTCACACACATTCCAGCCAGAGAAACCCTCTCCTCCGGTGCCAAACCAGCCCAACTCTGGACAGTAAGAGGCAGCCAAGCATGCAGCACATGACTGTAAATACCGATACACCTACACACAAATACATACTGAATGTACATACAGTTATTCTCAAGAGACATATGAAGCTTTGATTTTGAGCATTTCATAAAACATATTACACCTTTTGATGTTAAATAAATGCTGGTAGTAAAGTATACTTTGAGTTTCCAAGAAATAATAATAACAAAGCTATTTTTCATATGTAATTGTGTAGGAATACTGTGTATCAGTATTAATATAAAACCCTCAAAAAATAAAACCATTATGGTATTTGAACTGCAGATGTGCCAATTCGGTCTACATTCTGCGTAATAGCTGTGCATTTTTACCTCAGTATACCTGACATAGATTTCCTCCAATTTTTTGTTAGACTCATCTCGCACTGTGTGACCTGCAGTGAACCTGCATGGTGTAAAGGGAGCTTTAGTCTTAACTAAGTTACTGTAAACTGACAAACGACAGTTATAGTCTGTGCGCTTTGTGTGTGAAATGAAAAAAGTGGTGCTGAAGAGTAGTTTTTCTTCTCGATATTTGTTTTATTATTTGACATTTGAGCCATGATCTACCTTTTGTTGCCCAGGCCCTGAGAGGGCTGTTGTCGTCAATGATGTGGTAGAAAGTCAGGGGGATGATGAGGAAGGGGCTGTCGCTGGACGTGTCCACCTGGAAAGGCACGTTGCGCTGGTCCAGCCGCACCGTCTCACCCTCCTTTGTCAGGGACGTCTGAAGCAACTTCCCAGTCACCTGGGAGCCAAGATGGAGTCAGTAAATGTAGCCAAGAGGTTGCAGAAGGCATCCTGTAACCAAAAGGCCCCAGGTTTAATACCTGCAATGGCCAGTATCTTCATCAAAGGCGATGTGTCCTTGAGCATGGCATTGAATGACATGCTCAGTCAGTGAATGTGTCATAAACTACATTTCATACCAGTTACATTATTACATTCAAAGGACTTGAAAGGATTTTATTGACAGGATGTGACTCATAACACACACATTTCTACTACACATTTACTGTCAGTCCAGTCCAGTACAGTTACAGTTATACACTGTAGTCTAGACTGAATGCTTGCCTATACTTATAATTACAACAGCCCTTTAAAAGAGCTTATGGTTCTCATAAAAGCTTTTCTTTACTGCATGGGCTTCCAGGTAAGACTGTATGTCAGTGTCAGTGGGTTCTTATCCATCTCAGCATCAGGTGAAATCAATAATAAAGCTCTTCAAAAGCATACACAGAGATAAAAGACAGACAGGGCATCAGGTGCATCAAACACAGTCGGTATTTCAAGGTATAATCACTACTGATGAGGGGGATAAAACTCATACAAAAGCGACTTGCATACCTGGCATCCTAACAGCAGGCTTTTGCGCATGTTGGCCACTCGGATCATGAGGCAGGGCCGACCCTCGTGATTTGACACCACAGCGTGTTGACTAAACTTCACCGTCTCGCCTCTCTTCTTGGGACGAGCGACCTACAAGAGGAGGAAAAGATATCACAGTCTTGTTAAAAATGTATATCTAATGATTCCTGTTACTACTTTCTGTAAACACTTCACATAACCTTCAGTAATCATCTACAGGGCTTCTGATTTCCTCTTTCTCTGTTCAAGATAATCTACAGCAAGAGATGGAGGAGTGAAATTACAGGAACATGTAGATAAAAGAAAGGTTGTTAGACTGCAAGTGAGGAGGAAACTGTTGCGATGACCCTGCTTTTGACAGATAAGAGCGGTAATAATCAACATGGTGACAATCTGTAAGCATAACTGACAACCTAGAAGTTTATTGCTGTAAATACTGATAGCTGTAATGACACTGGGTGGGTAAAGGAAGAATATATTAGGGTGACAGGGTTTGATGCACTAGCCATGAATTGCAAAGTTCCCAGTCGACAATCCAATAAAGGCATAAAATGCCCAAAGATACTTTAGAGGAAGAACATATAAGATGTTTTAGAAATGAAATCAAGTGTTCAGTGTACCGGCCCAGCGATTAGTGCATGTAAATTATTACAATATAAAGCTGCATATTAAAGAAGGATTTGTCAAATACTATACATACCTACAAGCAACCAAAGAAAAAGGTGCTTTGTGCAGCAAGTACCTAAATAATAAAATGTGTTCTATTTTATATAATTGGGGTGTATAAGGGAGTAAAGAATTGTCTAATGGGATGCTGTAGTACAGTATGAAAAGGTCAAAGTTAACAACAAATTGGTTAAAAAATTAAATTAACCCATTCAAATTCCAAGCCACTATGTGTAGAATTTGAACGTTTCCTAATGTAGCGCCCCCAGTGGTAGAATAAATAGACAGCAGAGTGCAGTGCATGCCACAAATACATCCCTTCTTTAACAATCACATTCTAAAAACTACATCTGACTACCTTTGCAAGGAAGGTGCCAGTGATGAAGATCTCCATCACCATGGTGATGACCAGCTGAAAGATGAGCAGGACAATGGCGGCAGGGCACTCCTCTGTGATGCACCGGAAACCGTAGCCAATTGTGGTCTGAGACTCCAGAGAGAAGAGGAAGGCTCCCGTCAGGGTCTTCACCTCCATTACACATGGAGTATGGTTGGAGGGGGGGTCAAACTCTGGAGGAAGGGAGGAAGAACAGAAGATCTTGGGTTCTGGGGTGTAAACAAATTATCAAGGAACATTTTGTTCCCTCTCTCAATGTTCTGCCAGGTCTTTCTCATGCTCTTTCTGCAATGCAAAACTGTATTCCCGTGTGTCTTTCTTCATTGTTTACTCATTCACAAAAAAGTACTTCATGGGTCCCTTTTTACAGAAAGCTAGAGGACACAGATAAAGACATTTTTTGTTTTGTTTTGTGTTCTTGTGTGACATGACGAGTTCTCAAATTTAATATACTGGTAGGTCATTATTATCTGATCTTGGCATAAGAATCAGTCAAAAACATTTTATTGGGCACATGGAATAATTATTTTGTGATCACAGTAAAAAAAGTCCTGGTAAAAGTCCTTACCCAGTAGATCTCCATGCACCATTGCCACCAGGTACCAAAGTACTCCAAACAGGAACCAGGTCCCAGCAAAGGTGGCAGAGAAGAGGAAGAACTTGTAGCGCCATTGCATGTCCAGGAAAGTCGTCCAGAGGTCGCGGAGGTACAGCGCCCCTCGCCCGCTTACGTGCTCGATGCGTACATTGCTTCGTCCATCTTTGGAGAGGACGCGGCGCCTCCTTCGCAGAGCATTGGGTCCTCCAGCTCCTGTTCCACCTCCACCTGCAGCCGTAACTCCGGTCCCCGTGGAGCCCAGCAGGGGCTTGGTGATGTCAGTCTGCGTCTGGGAGTGACATACTTTCTGAGGCGAGGAGCCTTCAGAGGAGGGGGGAGTGGCTGAGGTCATGGCTGGCGCTACAGGGGGTTGGAGATAGAAAGAGAAGACAACAGGAGGAGAAGAAGAAGAAGGGTGGGTAAAGGAGGTATACATGAAAAGACAAAGAGAGGTAAGATGGTGAGAAAAAAGGGCACAGGTTGTATGGGCAGTAAGATCAAGTGAACAGCAGGTGAGTCCAAATGAAAAGGTGCAGGATGTGTGAAAAAAGGATCAAAGAGAGCATTTGAACATTTGATAAGCACTGAATGAGAAAAATGACAGAGTGGAACATTTGGGAGGAGAAGAAGAAGAAGAAGAAGGGGATTAGAAGCACCATTTTCCAACTGGGCAGTGTTGTGGCTGTCCACGGTGGTCCATTTAAGGCCCTTTTCTCCTTTCACTGGAGGCAGCTGGCCTTGTCAAAATAAAAGCCCCTTTCAGCATGAAAGCACAGCTGCTCTTTCACATTAAAAGTTTGATAGTGCAGGCTCATTCACGTGTCAGTTGCACAAGACAGCTACTGAATTGAGATGAGGAGACACTAGTGGCCGTTATTCCATGTGAAAAGGATTAAGAAGTCTTTACATTTGAAGTACGCTGAGATCTTCTGCTGCACCACCCTCTTCCATTTTGCTGAAAGCTGTTTTCATACTCTACCCTTCACTTTTTGGCCTGTTTTTACTTGAATAGAGACCGCGGTTATGCAGCATTTGCAGCTGATGTGACAAGCAGATGTGCATTATGTTAGAGTCAGATGTAGTTTTTGAGAAGTCGTCAGCTGCAGAAGAGTGCACAAAAGCCCTGACCTCAACCCCATTCAGCACCTTTGGGATGAACTGGAACGCCGACTGCTAGCCAGGCCTTATCACCCAACATCAGTGGCCGACCTCACTGATGCTCTTGTGGCTGAATGGGATCCTGAAGTCAACAAGCCTTCCTTAAAGAGTGGAGGATGTCATAGCAGCACATGTTTAGGTGTCCAAATACATTTGGCCATATATATGTATGTATGTTAAATATGGCTGACTTGAATGAGTGATGGTGTAGTTGTACTGCCATTCACTCAGTCTAAGAGCTTGTTGTCATGTAACAAGTGTTGAGTGAATGCCTGTGTCAGAGAATGGTGGTGTAATGTGGTGGAGTGGATCACTATATGAGTGTCTGTGGTTCTCAAAGTGTCAGCAGTATATTGACTGCCCCCCTCACCCATCCCCCAGGTGCCATGGATACTTATTGTCACTGTATGGGTCGTCCCTTGTACACACTGTTAACAGTTTTACTCTCATCTGGGCTGCAGTTTCTCTTTCTCCACATCCTTCTTTTTCCTTCCTTCTCTCTCGCTCTCACTGACTGTTTACTAAATGCCCCTTTTGTCTCAAACTGCCTCTGCTTTCCGGAGCGAATATAACAAAACTAAAAACAAAACAACCCAAACAAAAGCCCAAGAACCAAGTTGATCTGATACGCTCTGTCCTTTCCTGTCCTTTCTGACCCTTCTCTCTCCTCTCTCCGTGCTGGAGCTCACACTGAGTGGATGAATAGAGATCTGTGTAGATGTCTGTGCTCTGAATACTAAGATGTGGAGGGGGAGAGAGGAGGCCCATGTGATTGGCCGTGTCCATCTCCAGCTGAACTCTGAACCCTGCGGGGCTCCTGCCTACACATACAGTAAACACACACTCGTGTATTGGACATATAGACCTTTTGAACAGTTAGAACACAATACAATACCATTTATTGTCCAAAGGAATGTTTGGTTTGCAAAGCAAGGACCTTACACACAACATGTAGCAGCTAGCAAATGCATGTATTTTAATTTATTCATTCACTATTTAAAAGATAAGGCTGGCATTATTTTATATTTTTCTTATTGTCAACAAATCCCATGAAAAACCAACAATAGAAAACATTAACTGATCTTTTTGGCCACTGGGGGGCAGCACAACAAGGTGTAAACAAAACGTTGACATATTATCACCTTATAAAGTTGTTGGCAAACTTGTTGCCTATTTACACATCCAGCAGACACAGAGCAACATTCGCATATGTTTCGAGTCATGTTTCTGGCCACCTGATGAGTAGAAATCCATCTCCGACTCCTTTTAGCTCTGTTTTAGTCTCCACCAACTCATCTGGCATCTGGCCAAAAGCCAAAAAAATATACTTAAAAAAAATACAGTTGTCTGCTGTTTCTGGAAACAAGTTTGATGAGAGACTGTAAAACAAGTAAGTTGAAAGATGCTAAAATGCTTGTTAGAGCTAAGGTAAATTACAGTGTAATGATGGCCTGTGGGTACATTCTCACATTACACATCGTCATTTGATCCATTGCTCATCATTCCATTGTCATAAAAATATTGATTAGAGCAGCTATAAAAAACAGGTCAAAATAAGTAGTTACATTTAAAAAATAAATGGCTATGTTATTTCCTAAAATAGCTGAGCACTCAGTTACTCAAATAAGAGTAAATTGCATTTGTTGGGACTATTTTCATTGGCGTATTAATATACATCTTCTACACTAGTGAGTATTTCTGGCAACAGAAAGCATGTGGGATCGGCTCAAAATAAACTACAGTGCCCAGGTTCATCGTAGGAAGGAACTTGTCGCCGAGTGCAACAATGTGGTTCATTTATGTGTTTTTCAGTGAGGCTGGCAATATTTGTTAGAAGGCTCCATTCATTGTTGGTTTGGGTCTTTTCATGGGATTTGTTGATAATAAGAAAAATACAGAACATCACCACCCTTATCTTTTAACAGTATCTAAAGTTACTGGTCTTGTAAAATGCACAAAGCAAGTTATGTCAATATCAGTAGAGCCAAAACAATATTTGGGAAGTGTATCAGTCTTGCTGACAGTAATGATGGATTCCCTCTCTTGTAAAATGACTTTTTCCACTCATTTAAGGACCACACTCAAGGTTAGGATCTCTTCCTCTCTGTCCGGCTCTCCGTCCCTCTCCTTCCCTGTGTCCTGTGCGCACAAGAATCCTTTGTTTTCGAGGAGATGAAAGGGACAAAAGCCACCATTGAAAACTACGACTGGGTGAGCGATTGAGTGAAAGAGTGAGCAACTTAGACGGGGAGAGGAGAGCGGTACAGAGCGTCAAAGTGTGTGGTGTGTGTTTGCGATTGCGTTTGATCATATGTGAGTATGCAGTGCTTGACATTGTGAGGGGGCAGAGATGGGGGCAAGAAGAGAGAGAATAATTGGTTTCGGGTGACAAAAGGAGTGAAAGAGGAAGAGTGAGATAAATGGATGGTGAAGGAGAGAGAGGAAGGGGCATGTGAAGTGAAGGTGGAGGAAACAGATCGGTGACAAAAGACGGTCATTAGTATTCCAGAGGAGAGAGTAATCCCTTCCACTCAATGCCCCTGTCCAGTGTCCACAGCCATAAAGAACCTCCAGCAGCCAGTACACTGCCCTGAAAAGACTCAATACAACACGACTTGAATGGCTGTGACCACTGTCCACACCACAGCAGCCTCTGCACTGGACTGAAAGGACTGTCTAAACATCAACACAGGCCATGCCAAGAAGGCATCTGCTCAGCCAACACAAGACGTTAAAACCACAAACTTACTGGATCCAAACTGAGCCCCGCACATTGCCATACAAATGAGCTGCTGGTGTATCAATGTGTCTTTATATACAGTATACAGTGAATGATTTCAGACAGTGTCATTAAGAGCGAGCCTCTTGTATAGCAGTGCTTTGTATTTGTTCCATTTCCGGTTTTGTGTCCTAACTTCCGGTCGTTATTGCTGGCTATAGTACACGTAAAAAGTCGCAGCCCTGATTGGTTCAGATAGCCTGATATGGAGGTCATATGACCTGATGCCGCCACATCAACCACAGGTATCGGATTAAAAAAGACGATATTTGGCACAAAGTTATCTACGACGTCAACTAGCTTACAACTAGCTTACTTTGTATTGAAGCATTAACTAGCTTACAACTACGGCGTTAACTAGCTTACAACTAGCCTACAACTAGCTCAACTAGCTTACTGTCTATTGAAGCAGTACATTAGCTTGATGTTTCTATGGTGAAGAATTACAAGAACACTGATGTTTAATTTATCAATACAATGATGCAGGTTATTGTTAATAACTTTAAGTTAAGTTATGTAATACATAATATATATTTTATTAATAATGTAAGTATGAAAAATCAGCTTGTTACACAATAATAAGCTCCTGTCATGGACAACTGGACTGTGTGTAATAGTGAAACTAACCAAATGAGGCTCCACTTCGGGGTAGACGGGAAGCTAAAAAACAAAATTACGGAGTTGGAGCACTTCCTTGTTGCTGAAACAAAGGTAAATATAGAAACACCATATACAGTATCATCACTGTCTGGAGCAGATGAGGCCACAGAGAAATTAGCCTTGTTTTGGGGTTTGCCAACATGTATTTTTCGCATTTCTCCTACAGGTTTTCAAATGGTTTCATTAGCCTAAAATTGGTGCCATTTTCCTCTCCTGTGAAAACCATATCTCTCCAAAACATCAACTTTTCACAAGCAAAGAAAAATTGCCCTATTTTCAGCTTCATGACAATGCTTTTTTTTCAATCAGATGAGTTTTTAAATAGTTTAATTAATGATGTAACCCCGCTTTACAGATTAGTAAATAACTATTAATAATTAGAATAACATTTGTATGCATAAAGGTGTCAGTATGCCAGAAAAGAACTAATTCGACCACGCCTGAAGGCAGAAGTGATTATACATTGGTTGAAGCATACTGACACCATAACTTCCTCCTATAATATAATGTAATCAAGGCAGCAATTAATTTCCACCTAAATATAATTGCTCATGTAAAGTACACTACTTGTATTTAAACATAATCCTCTGCCAATGCAGCTTTAACTTACATCTACATTCAGTGTATTTGTATTATGGCCACTACATTGTCTGTATTCCATTTTGACATAATTTACCTTCATGTGGAATTTAGCAACAGAAAGTAAATGTAACCAGTAGCCATGGTGTTCGGACATTTGTCTCAATGTGTCTGTGTCCAGCAGTCTGTTCAAACCTCATTCTAAATCTAACACTTCCCTAAACCACTCACCTCCACTTCCTCAGCCCAGAATTAGTAGCTGAAAGAGTTACGACATTGACCCAAATTAAGCAATGGCCAGCAGCTGTTAGCCACTTGGCTGTAATTTAGGACTGACTTTTACCATCTTCTTCTGAATCAGTGGTAGCCAACGATCTGTCTCTCTGCTGTAAATCTGACTGGTCTACTGCTGTTGTGGTGCTGCAGAGGATTCCTCAATGAGAGGATGTTATTTGTTTTGACTGAAGGTTTCCGAGCCAAGGTTTTCTGTAGAGTCACAACACCGTCACACCTGTTCTTTGCACTGTGTTTTGTACAAGCCCTCCAATATTTTCTGCTATTATGAGTACTTTACTACAACTTCTAATGTTCAGCTACTTCTTGCATAGCTGCAGCAGAAGCCCAAATGTTTTTTCCTCTGTTTTGCATCTAAATATTTACCGCACTGCTACTGGAAACTGTTGGAGACTTGTAGGATTTTATGCACTTTTTGCTACTAGAACCAATTTGATAGTGGATCCTTCTCCGCTGTTACACACTACTAAGATCTCTCCGCACTGTAAACACAGCACAGTAGATGCAGCAAGACTGAGCAACTGTTTGAGGGTTAACCTCAAGCCTTGCATCAAACAGTTCAAGGATATACAGTATGTTTCCTCTGATTATTCTGACACATTACAACCCTTATAGGAGAACTAGTAAATATCATAAGGAGAAGAAGAAAAGCACAGTCAAAAACAAGTGTATACTGGGATGTTAGAGGAATATCACAGTGCAGTATGGTAGGAAAATATAACAAAAAAGGAAATAGTGTAGTATACAGATATAGTAGTCTACTAAGACAGACACAGTATAAATACTACATTTGATCACATTGAAATTGGCCTAATGTGACCATAACACAATTGCATAATAAGTAAGTAGGTAAGTAAATAAATAGCACAGTAATCACACCAACACGTGGCCTGCACACAAGACAAATAAGCTGTCAGAGTGACACATTATTTTCATATTTTAATCAAATAAAATCCAAAGAAGAAGTAAAAATAGACTGATTTTAAAATGTTTATGTGTCTCTTACCTTCCTGTTGACTTGTAACAGAAGTTCACTTTGACCACAGCTTGGAAACTTGGAAGACTTAATTAATTTCACTGTTCAGCAGACATGTGAAAAAGACAGATAGCATACAACGACGCGCACTTGTTGACAGCTCAAGCATGTTTTAAATCACCTCTCGCTTTGACATCACTTTGCTTGCACGTTTTTCTCTTTTGCGGTCCCTCTACGTCGTTGCCATCCTATATTTAAAAAAAGAAAAACTCTCTGATAAAAAACATAAAACCTGTCAGAAGAGAGGCCTGGACGAGGATTAACCAGCGGTCAGTCAGTGTCTCCCAGCACACTGGTACTGGCAGTACCGGTTCTGGCTCACTGTTACTGGGTCATTATGTAATCAGACGAGCACAGTTTGCACTTCTTGCATGTGAAGCTGAGAGGGAGTCCTGTGTGTCCGGACAGAGAGAAGTTAAAGAAGCTTGTGCTGTCCACTCCTCCAGGACCCCCCTGCACATCTCTCTATATAAACCCAAAAGTATTCAGCCGCTGTTTCACGACATTTTTAATTCATTCATTAATTCAACTCTCCTCCCAGCTTCTCCTCCTACCCTCCCTCTCTGTGTCTCTCCCTGACTGTACGCTATAAATGGGCCTCTTTGTTGCGAGGCCTCCTCCGCTGTTTCAGCCTTTGTCAACTTTCGCATGTAAATGTTTGATGGTTATAAGATACAAGCCTGGAAGTTGTTGCACTGAAACTGAGGTATTTACAAATCAAAGACAGAAAAAAGAAACAGGGCTCTTTTCTTGTGCACTTGGCTCCTTGCAGTTTTTGCGTTGGCCAGTGTGCAGTGAATGGATAATGTCGGTGCATCTCTGTGAGGCTGTGCCATGTCCGCCTGCAAGGCGGGGGGGGGGGACTCGGTGGTGTATAGGCGAGTACACATGGTCCTGCTGTGAATGGACAGCATGGGATGACCAGGACGAATTAATTCACCAAAGTAACAAGCATTATACTGAAACACTGGGCTGGAATGTGTTGCAGCTTTCACTTCTACTTAAGTAAAGGAACTAGCTACCAGTTCCATCACTGGTTTTTACAGAAATCCTAAAGGAGTTTCAGTGGGGTTAGAAACTTCATAAAGATGGAGATTATTTAAAATATCAAACAGCAAGAGCGATGTGCAAGAACGTCTTCATTTTTAAGATGTTTAGCATCACTCCTGTGCACCTGCAATAGAAATAATGGATGTGCGTTTTTTTATTTTGAGAATATTAAGTTCTGTGGTACCAGGAATTGGAATTACCTCTTACCTCACCTTTACACCTTGAAAAAAAATTGTAATCTTAAAAAGAATGCCAAATTATGGCTTATATATATATATATATATATGCACACCAGTATAACAAAGTATATGGTCTAACTCCCTATAGAGTTAGTTTATGTCTCTACAGGAGCAGCCTAATAGAGTTTTTTATTCCAAAGAAAGTGGAAAGGGCAACTTGTCAGCCCACCATTCAAAGTTTGCCTTTTAACTTTGTTTTGACGGAAGTTAAATTTACTGTATGTTCAGATGAGAGTCCCCAGGCAGGGCGCAGACACATGATTCACCGCACAATAAACCCGGCACTGCGCAATATTTGGCCCGGCTGGTTTCACACGCACATCAATCTGCAGGGGCCCCTCCAACCTTCCAGCCGGTGTTGTTCCTCCCCAACACCCTCTCCTGTCCTGCAGAGTTTGGGGCTCCCCTTATCCGGAGCAATGGGGCCCTGCATCCATAGGGGGCCTAGGTTATATGTGTGTGTTTACCTTCCTGGTGACGTTTTCATGAGGATTTGGCTCCTTTTAGGTCGGGTCATCCTTGGCTCCCTGGGTGGGGAGCCTCACCTGAAGACATACTGGAGCTGAGGCCTAAATTTGAAAATGTAAGTTGATGTAGTCACTGATCGTTACCCAAAAGACTATTTCTACAGCAATTTTTCAACAAAATTGTAAGTTATAAACAGTAACATGTTGCTAAAACCATCACATTACCCCCAAAATAAAGAACATGACCTCAGTGTCTTTAATGGTAGATGACCCTGATCTGATCACAGTGAGCCTTAAATCACAAATCACTTCAACTCTACTGATTTAAGTTTAACACATCATTGATCAGGTAACAACTTAACCATATTTTGCTCTTCTACAGAAGCTCCAAATATCAAATGAAATAGGAGGGCCTCATGTAATCCAAAAGGTATATATGCCTGTATTCAATACCATCCAGTATAAAGGCTCAGTATTGCTCTGTATCATATTTGACCCACTTCATGTATGCATGAAAGAATGTGACCTCGCTAAGCCGACAGACATCAAGACGTTGCCTCGCTGTTTTCAGACTGATGAGAGTTTAGGAAAACTATGTCACGGAGGTCACTGAGAGAGAGTCAAGAGAGGAGGGAGAGGAAGAAAAGAGGAAGGAAGAGAAGACGCAAACAAAAACAGGAGATGTTAAAGACTGAGATGGAGGAGAGAGGAGTTTTTGGACCAGAGAGACAATAAAGAAGGAGGTATATGGAGGAAGGAGAGAACGTACATGATGGCGTAATGTGGGACCGGTCGGAAGGCTCCCTCCTTTTTGCACCTCCATCTTCCTTTTTTCCACCCCTCTCTTTGTTGATCTATCCCTTTGGCCCAGTGTAAGGTTTGTGTTTCCATGACATGTTGTGCATGTTGCCCTCCCCCTTTGTTTCCTCTTTTATTCAGTCACTTTCACTGCTCTCCAGCCCCCCCCCCCCCACCCCCCCACCACCCTCCACACACACACACACACACACACAGGTCTCTATTTGTATAACTTCCCCAAATGGGTGGTTTTCTTTCTTTATTTAAGAGTGTGAAAATGTGCGCCCCAACAACCACGTTACACACACAGACGCACACACAGAAATGCAGGAAAACAGGAAAAAAAAAAGAAAGAGAGAGACAAATTGCAAGCTATTACTAACTATAACAATTATAAAGAAAGCCATAATAAATTAATTTAAAAACATATGGATTAAAAAACACTTTCATACACAGACACGTGCAGGCGTTTGTGCACACATCCTGGGTTTTAGTCATTCATTCCATTCCTCCTGAGAACATCCGGGGAGAGGGGAAGCTGCTGCAGAAGAAGCAGGTCTGGCGCCAGCTCTTTGGCCACCATAGAAGAAGAGGAGTTTACCGAGCCCTCTTACATCAATAGCAGCAACCTATTGCCTCAAAACCTTGCTTTGCACTGATTAGACACATTATATCCAATAAGTTGTGTTTTTATGAGGTTAGTGTTCACAAAGGCATGGTAGATATGTTCAACACTAGTCTCTCACGCCATCTGGTGGTCAGCTGCCACACACACACTCATCAGAGGTACAGTATATGCAAAATCAAGCAATCACAAAACCCTAAATTCTTTAAGAAACTATTAGTCGTCCACAAAAAATATGTAGCTGTAATCAACAATAGCAGCCTCAAGAGATCATTGCTGCCCTTCCACAGAACAATAATAGTCCAGGTAAGTTTCACGCTGATCAGCGATGTGCATGATTTGAAAACTGTGCACGGCTACTAAGACAGTTTAGTTTTGGTTTCAGAGATGTGGCAAACCATGTTTTCTTATTTTCAGATGACTCAAATGTACTCTTGTGAGTAAAACAAGATCACTGGTAGAGGAAATCATTATTTAAGAGGAGCAGCAACAAAATACAAGCTTTAAATGATCAGTTTGGAAAAAAATGTCTAATTCATAAGTCTGGATTTCTGACTCCTGCCTCTCAGGTTCATGGTGTTTTGTTAGTGTTTTAAAAACGGGGCCTTGATTCCTTTCGGCCTTTGAAATTAACCTGGGAGGCCTCTGCACACCTTCGGACTACCCGATGATACAAGATGTTTGTAGCATTTGGTGATTCAGCTTATGCTCCAAAGTGAGACATTTTCAACAATTTGCTGCGTGAAGAAAAAAAGCCTTTATCTTATGACCAGAAACCTAATTTCCACTCATGTGACATGCAGATGGGTCTGCTCGTATATATGGTACAAGGGCTCACTTAATTAAATGTTTAGTATGAAAGTGATGCGAATCATTTGGCCTTCACAGTCACCAAATCTCAACCTAACTGAAGATTTTGGAGCAAAAGTTTTAAGCTTTGTTATGCTTGATGCAGTGTCCCCGCACTGTGTGGACCTGCACCTCCCAGTTTTTGAGACTAGGCAGGGCTTTTCATTTCAAGGTGGATGAGCCCGAAGGTAGACTGGCCGAACAGGTACGCCTGTACAAACATCTGCATGAGCCTTCGTTGAGAGACCACAGGGACATACAAATGGCCTTAACAGCCGTACAGTTTCTCCATCTATACACCATTTATTAAATGTGCTACTTCTAAATGCTAAATAGGGGGACTTGAAATAAAGTTTCATATCAAAAAGTTGCAATGCAAACTGGGTGTTTTATGGAATATCATATTGTGATTTTTCAGGTAGCACTTTTCTCAGAATGTGCAGCAAACTCCCGTTTTCAAACTAACTATTTGTTTCTTTGCTACAGAGAACAAACTCTTTGACGGAGCATAATCTCATAAACGAGTGCTGCTAAAGAGCCTGCAGGAGGAAACAGTTATCTCAATCTAAAAAGAGCACACGTACACATACATACAAACGCACGAGATTTCTCCTTCTCCATTCGTTTTATCTAATGCGCTGCAGCATGGCAGTCTGCAAATAGCTCATCTAATTTCTGCTTCAAGTTCTCACAGGGACGACGACCTGATCTGATGTCTCCACGTCAGCACAAAATGAAAGGCCTTCACAGAGTAATTTTATTTCAATTTGTATCATTATTCTTGAGCTGATAATATCTTATATCTTATTTCTCTCGTTTGTTTTCCTTCCTCTACTCATCATCATTTGCCTTGCTTCCTACCAGTTGCGTAACTGTGAGAAAATGTGTTTTCACTGTTGCTCAGACCTGATGTGACAGGATGCCACATAAGCCTCAAACCAGCTGTTATTCCTGTGAGACTGCTTGTGAAAGATAAATCAGGTTTAAAAGGCCAGCGTTTTGAAACCTGTGGCAGATAATCCAAAGCAGTTTGTGTCACGTTAAGCAAAACATTTGGCCCTTCAGAGTTTCTCTTTAAGTCTATTAGATTAACCTAGGATTCATACGTGTTTGTTTATATTTTAGCTGGTTTCCCAAATGAAGTGCATGCAGTTGAAAATCTTGAGAAATAGTTGCAGACGAGTGACCATAGTCTGAATCTTACAGTTGCATGAGGTGTGTTGTCCACATCCACTTACACTTTTGTTGAAATGTTTTGCTTTTAATAATTTTACCGTTTAGGTTTTTTTTTTACCTCTTCATGTATTTAAACTGACACTAAATTTCATGAGAAATACCAATACATAATGATAATCGCCCGTGTTTAAAGGAGCTGATCCTACTGATCTCAATAACTATCACCTTATTTATGAATTGTCATGTTTAGCCAAAGTTCTGCAGTACTTGGTTGATAAACAAATCAAGGACTACCTGACCAGGTGTTCTGTTTTAAGTGTTTTTCAGTTTGGGTTTACTTTATCCAAAGGAGTTGCCCAGGGATCTATTCTGGGTCCTCTTTAGTTCACCTACATAAATGACTTTGTTTCACATTTAGGTATGAGTAGCGCACATCTCTATGCCGATGACACAGTTTTATATTCTTACGCTCAAACTATACTAAGCCTGGCTATTGAACAGCTGCAGCTTTCTTTTAAGTCTCCAAAGAACACTCTTTGATTTGAAACGTTTTAATTGCAGACAAAACTAAATGCATATTATTTTCTAAAAGTAGACAGACTTTTGATCCTTACTTCTCACCTCGTTTCTCACCTGGAGATGCTGAAGCTCAACACTCTGGTTTCTCTTAATAGTTTCAGAGACATTTTATTACTCCTTTTTACCCATTACCTATTATTACTGTGATTATAGGCCTATATATATATATATATATATATATATATATATATATGTGTGTGTGTGTGTGTGTGTGTGTGTGTGTTCAATCCCCGGTAAGGCAGATATCTTGCTGACCAGGTCACACTTTCTGAATCTCCATTATGTCTCCTCCCAGCTCTGGCTCCCTCTCTCACCTACATTGCTTCATCTGATCATTGATGGAAGCAACACAGCTGATCCAGAGCCTTGGCACAGACACCTGACATAACACACAGGTCATGTGGGTCATCTGTTACATAACTCTGACCACACAAATGACCATATGTGCCCCCACACAGCCACATTATAAGTGTGTCATCAGTCATTTTGCCGCTCTGTGGTACCTCTTGTTTTATGCATTTTCTAGAAATTACCGTTTGTATCTTGAGACAAAACACATTTTCTTTGTGTGCCTCTGTTACATGCTGAGCTCTTTGGCATATATGTACTGCAACCTTAAAGGTACAAAAAGTGTATTTAGAGCTACGTACCATAAGCACAAAATTACTAGTTGGCAGGGATCCGAAGCAGTGACTCAAAGATTTCTTTATCAGATGCTGAGATTTCAGGATTTTAGAAATTAGAGCCAGAGCATAGTTAAAAGCCTCCACCTGGCACTCAGAGCAGGGAAAAACAAATACTATTAGACTCACGCTGATGTGTATGTGCAAATGAATGCGAGCAAATATCCATGTATGCATTTGTAGATTTAGCATAGTCATGAGTGAACTTAACAGTTAAGCTCTCTGGATTTTTTCCAAGCATCATCTGACCGTCCATGCCAGTGTCACTGTCAATGTAAAAACCCAACCTTTGATTTCCATCCAGCCGTTGGTCACATGGTTGTTTTCCCAGTATTATCTTTGAGATAAGCCATCTGCAGGTTATGTAAAACACATTTCCCTCACTTTTAGAAAGATCCATGATATAGGGCATCGGAAGAGGACACTTAAAATCTTGTAAGTTTTTGGTAAAACAAAAATACACAACAATTCTTTTCTGACATGTATTTATTGCATGGAAATATAAATAACAGCACAATACACCTGCTAACACAAGGTATGAACATGGCAATAGCACAAGAAATACTTTTTGAGGACAATCTTTGCAGTGTGGGCTGCAGAAAGTCATATAATCCTAGACAGCAGTTATGAGTCTGTCTGTGGGGCCAGTTATTTGCACCTTTTGCATAATGTTCACGTGACAGTGTGAGCGTTAGAGGAATGTGTCCTCCTAACAAAGACATACACTGAAGGTAGCTATTTGGCACTCTCCATAAATGTACAAGCACTTGTCATGTCCTAGTGCTGATTCACAGTCAGTGCTTCGGTTTTATGTAACATATGTTTTATTGCAGGAATGACACCAGGAGACACTGAACATAATTTGTTTATGTAAAGTCATATTTCAGTTTTATTGCTCAGGGAGCACAGTGTCAAGGCTGCAAAGCCAAAGTCTGACATTCATTTCTTTGAGCCATTCGTGTATATAGGAATTGCATGTGTATGTATACGTATTTATATATGTAGATCAGTCTTATTTCTATAATATTTTCAACTATTAAAAAATTATGAAAGTGTTTTAGCAGTGCAAGAAATTGCACTGAAAAACATTTTAGTTTATTTAATAAAAACACAATAAACCTTTCTATTATTATTTTAAAATTCTAATGTTTAACATTTATGAATCTTTGTAGGAAATATCAAGTGTGAAAACTTGTTTGGTTTTTCTGAAAACAAGTGGAAGAAAATGCATACATTATTGCTGAAACATGTGAGCGTACAATCAATGTATGTATAGTCAGTTAATCTATTAAGTCATTTGCCAAGTAAAAAAATACAGAAAAAGTGTGAATTTGCTTGCTTTTTTGTGTTTGTATGTAAGATATTTCCTTTTCATATAGGTGCTTTATAAGGCACTCTACTGCACTGTTAAGCTGCAACAATGTAAGTCCAACATATCCACTAACTTCTGAGAAAAATACCTGCTAAATGCTCCAGTGCGATCACCAGCTAGTTGCTAACTTTGCCTGTCTGCTGTTTGGTGCTGCAGGTGGCATACAGTATAGTGGGTTTATCAGAGTTTTTTTCACTGAAAACAGCTGCCTGCTGAAATAGGTTGATAAGAGCGATGACACTAAAATGAATGGTAGATTTGCAGGCCAAAAAAATCTAAACAATAATCTGAAAGAAGCTAAAAAGCCCTGTAGAGCTGAGGGGAGCTGCAGAGTTGGGTAATAATTTTCTGTATCACTACGAGTGACACCTTTCACATTACACTTGGTCATCTGACTCGTTGGTAATGTGAAAAAATTGATTAGTGCAGCTTTAAGCAAACCTTTGAATCTGTAAGATAACAGTGCTGTTAGAGTGTTTGTGTCAAAGGCCAATAATCTGGAGTGTGCAACCCTCTGACACCAAGTGTGAATCCCATGACGAGGCAATCTGAGAATGTGAGAAATGTTTGTATTTGTAATTAAAGTCCGCTGACTCCTGGTTAACGGATTCAAACTGTCAAAGCGCAGCACAGATTATCCTCTGTAGATTAGAGCAAAAGCCTTTAAAAGTCAAACTCCAGTATCTGTCTAGACCATCCTCAAGTGATGCCACAGATCAATAAAGAGAATTTAATGTATTATTGCTTTATCAAGACTATGAACTGCCTAAAACAAACGTTCCAATAGTAAGTTGAGTGTTGCCCATTTTCCCTTTTTATTACAGTTGTTCATGCCATCATTGACCTCGCAGAAGAAGCTCATGAACAGCTTCACCAGCTCATATGACTGCTGACAACATGTCACGCCATATATCCACGTCAAAGTGCAGACGAGGCCAAACAGCTCTCTTCGGTCTTTAACTGACACTTGTGTGAGTTAAAATCATTGTGCTTCCTGTGATTCTCTTTGTGTCCTATGGATAAAATGTCATTGTAGAATTCACAAACAGCTCAGTCGATGTACTTCAGTACAAGGAATCGAGTCTAAATATCATATAATGTTAGCTTTACTTGCAGTGCCTTGCACACAAGGTTCAGTGCCTTAGCTGTTGATTACTTTTTCAGTTCTTAGCTCAGTTTTCTCTTCCATCTTGCCAAAGAAGTTGAATCAAGTAGCATCATTTGGCATAATACTGAATGTACAACAGGACGTGGATCCTTGTCTAAATATTTCTAAAGATAACTGGAATTGTTGCTCACAAATCATCATTCATAATCGCACATTCAGGTCCTGAATTCAGGATGATGCCGGAAATCGTGATCTTTGTTGCACAAATCACAGTGGAGAGGTGCCAAACAGTCAATGGTGTTTTCTATAATTCTCAAAGCGTTTTAAAAGTTGAGGTAAAAGCTTAGCTACATTCCTGACAGGAATAACATTAGATTGATAAATATTCCTTAGCATGTCTTGGACAAACAAGTTACTGTATATTTAAGATTTTAACCCAGTATCAGTATGGTAGTGGTGATTTAGCACTTACTTTGTAGTGTGTTTTGCTGTTTTATTGATTTCATTGATGTTTTGCTGGTTTTTATTGTTTTGTTGGTATTTAGTAAAGATACATGTGATAGAAAATGACTTATTTCTCATGCAAGGATGTCAGAAAGGAGCTCAGTATCTTGTTAAAGAATATTCCCACACATTGATCTTGATTTCAAGACATTTAGTTTTTAATCAGCACTTTAAACTAATGTTTTCCAGTTTAAATTGACTTTGTTTTCATTTGGACCACCAGTGACGTCTGTGTAATCAGTGAGTTCTCTCGTGATACTTATTGCATTCAGCTGTGCAGGGGAGGTGCTTAAGTGATGAAGTGTCTAACTCTTTCAACATTTCAACTCTTATTCTAAAGACAGTCTGCAGGGAGCAATGAGTTTGATGTACAGGTGCCGTGTGTGAGAATCTCATTTTTAACTACAAATGCACTGAAAACAAGAGATCCCTTGTCCCCAAAAAAGAAAAAATGATCTGGTTCATGATTTTGAAAATGGGGCATCAGGCCTCACTGGGTCAACCTCTTGCACACAATTTGTCCCATAAGATCAATATTTAGTAAGTTAAGTACGTTTGTTATGGCGACTGGGCATGTTTGCTTGTAGGACACTGGGAGCAGAACAGCCAGTTTTGTATAGTTTTAAGTGTCATGGCCAGGTAAAAGGTTGATTTAGGTCTTTTCTGTGACATCAAAACTCCAAACATTATTTGCACAACCTCAGATGTACACCGAGCTTTATGTGGGTTTTTTTCATCAGCACTTAAAAAAAGCAAATGTGAAGAATAATGTTGTGAGCAAAGTAAAAGATAAGAAAACTTGCTACAGAGTGAAAGAAAAAAAGGGCACAGAGTGTGGTTTGTCAGTATGTGTTGGCATGTTTAAAGTACTTCTCATGTCACCATGCACCCATGAGAACAAGCTGCCCTTCTGAGGGTCATGCAGCCAAAACATAATAATCACAGTCTCTAACAGGCGAGAGGCGAGACTGAGGCATATAAAATACAGCCAGTACAACAGCATGAAAGGAAAAAATAACAATATTTGCTGTAGACACAAAGGAGTAAAACTACAAATAAGAGATCTGCATCATTTTGACTGGGACTCTTGAACAGCTAAAAGACCTAACCTGGCCAAACTTAGAGACTTCTGAGAACAGCAGGGAGTTAAGAGTTCCTTATATAATACAGCACCAGGGCATGCAAAGACTTTTTAAACCCCTACTTTAAGGAATGATTTTAAAAGAAACAGTGTAATAGCTGAATTGGTAGAGAGCTCTTTTAATATCCTAGCTGTAGAAATCTGCACAATTTGAAACTGGTTAAAGCTGAACTGAAAGGCAGGTAAGAAGATAGGTAGCTAAATATGTGGAGGGGCTGCCTCGATGGCTTAGGGGTCAAGACGCAGACCATGAACTACAACGTTCCTGGTTCGAGTCTGAACCTTTAACACATCTATCTCTCATTTCCTGTTGTTTACACTGTCTGAAAAAGGGGCTTAAAATGCCCAAAAACATACCTAAAAAGATATATACCCAGGTGGTGCAGTTTAGGGTTTGACCAGAAGGTACAATTAAGTATCACAACAGTGGAAGGAAATGTTACAGCAATGAGTAAGGGCCAAGTGCACAGTGAGAACAGAAGTGGTCCAAGTATTGATCCTTGAGGAATTCCTTACGTGACTTCTGCAGCTGATAAGATAAAATAATCAATTAAAGAAAAACAAGTCCAACAGCAAGAGGGGAACCAATCCAGGGTCATTCCAGAAACACTATCCTGCTGTTTTGATCTATCAATTGAGAGTGCCAAGATCAACGGTGTCAAAGGCATTAAGGTCGAGAAGGACCAATACAGAGCATCAATCAGCAGTTTGGAAGTGCAGTTTCAGTGCAGCTTCTAAAAAAACCCAACTGGCGCTTTTCAAAAAAGTTATTGCCAAAGAGAAACTAAACATGTTACTTCTAAACAACTTTTCCCATAATTTGAGAAATGCAGAGCAATTTCAGGATTGGTCTAAAATGTTTTAAGACTGAAGGATTAAGGGCAGGACCTTTCAGCAGACACGTGAGACGATGGCATGTCCATTTTAGTGTGAGAAATATCCGCTTGCTTTAGCTCTGGCAGCTTTGCAAATTACATCAGACACAGCAGATGATTGGTGTGGAATTCATATCCAGATGTGTGACATTACAAACTGGCATGTCTCTGCAGGGTCTGTTGACGTCGTATCTCATGCCTGACCAATGTCTGTATTCAGCGAGTACAAAAAATTGCCTGGAAATACTTTTTTTTTTAAAAAGCTAACAGTGTCTGATGACAGATTTCTGTGGGAGTTATCTTGGACTGACCTCGCCGTGACTTTGGATCCATGTTATCAGGCTCCTTTCTGCTTCTGTATAAGATAATTAGAGGAGACTGTGTGTTTTAGACAACATGGCTGGTTGTCAAATCAAACTACAAACATACCATTTACAATACAAAGCGAGTAAAATCTTAAACTGATTCAAAAGACAAAACCAAAGGTATGTTAAGCGCCAGACATCTCACAGCCGATTGCCTGCTCCTTTCCTGTTACTACCAGCATTTCGATTAGTAGAATCTTCAGGGACATTTTTATTGACATTTCCATTGGCTGTAAGAACTGAGGCACAGGTAAACAGGTTACTGTGGGCCATCATTCTGCAGTCAAATGGCCCCCACTCATTGGCTGAGCCAAAGGCGTGTTAGCTATAACCCAGGGGAGGGGAGAAGAGGTTAACAGGTCAACAACTCCCACCGTGTTATCAGACACAGTTTACTGCCCTGGAAAAGAACAAGTGATATGAAGAAGCCAGAACCCAGAAAGGTGGTTGACCCGGTAGGAAATACATCAAGACTGACAACTATCCCCTTATGTGTCAATGCCAAACAACAACTCAAGGTCCAACAACGTCAGGCTGTATGTTGTGGTCCAGGCTCTCAATGTTTTGGCTGGTGTTAGACTCTGACAAGCCTTTGGTGGTCTTGGGTCTGTATTTACCTGAGTAATGCTACATAAGTAAACCAAGGCAAAGGTCAATAACTGGCTTATGTTAACTTGTGTAATGATTACAGGTTGATCTTTACTAGGTGTGTTTTACTGTTGTTCATTTGGGAATGTACAATTCTTCAAAAATGTAATGTAATTCTTGTACAAATAAAACCCAACAAAGGGGGTGGGGCGTTATGTAATCTTTGTCAGGGACCAGTGCGATTTGCAGCAACATTAACACAAGTTTTCTTCTTGCACAAATCTCTGGCTGCAAGCAATGTACACACATAAGTTCAGGCTACGAGTCCTGGTGGGACATTTCCCTGTCATTTTGTTCTGGCCTTTTTTCTTACCGTCGTCAGGCTGGTGGGTGAACTTGGCCTAAAACAGCAGAGTAGAGACAGCAGACTGTAAAGACAAGGAAATGACAGAAACACAGAGATACTACAGTAAAAAATAACAACACATATCAAAGTGATGTACTAGTCACAACACTCACATGGGCGGTGATGAATCGAATCAACATGAAGGATTGAACTCCCTGCAAGCCCATCTCGCCGTATTACCTATGTCTAACATCATTAGCATCATGCTAGCAAACATAAGCTAACATCATGTTAAGCTAACAGGTTTGAATTATTCCTGAACACAAAGGACATGTTGGATCCTCGCCTAACCATTTACTAAAGCCTAGGTGATAAAGATTAAATAAAAGGGCCATTCTGGATAATGAGTACTTATGTACTTTCACTGTAGTAAAGGATCTGAATACTTCTTCCACCACTGGTAGGTCATCTAATACAGAAACTGTTCAAGCAGATCAACTGTCTCCTCTCCACTCACTTTGGCTTCTCTGTTCCTTTAATGTAAAAGAATCTACTAACGTGTCTTTTCTGCTGTTTCACACTTCACTCGCTCTCTTGAATGTGTGTCCATCGCTGTTCAATGTACCGTTCAGTTTCACATTTATTATGGCACATCGATTGCAGGACTTCCAATCCAGGTAACATTCCTCGTGATGGTGACTGTGTGTGTGTGTGTGTGTGTGTGTGTGTGTGTGTGATTGGAGCATATCCCATGAGTACAATGTGGAGCCATAAATGATCCAATCAAAAGAATGCAGTGTTTATTTATGACTTACGGGGTTGTAATCTGCCTCATTTACAACCCACACGTGTGACTGTCAATGAACTAAGTCTTACTGGCAACAATAGCAAAAAGACACATAATGGGGTGTGATGACATGACATTTTTTGTGATAATTATCCACTGATATAAAAAAAAATGAGTGAAAACATTTTTGGCAGTTTTATGTACATTATACTTGTCTTTCTGTAATAAAGAATGAATTTTAACATAGGCAGGTGGCAGTGTTGCTGTCCTTTAGGTTGTTTGTTGCTTGTTAAATCAATTGAATTGTTCTTTGTCCTTCCTTTAGCTGTGGGAAATCCTCAAAAGATCCCTTTGGCAATCTGAGCTGCAGCATAGTTGAGCAATTGCACATGACGGCAGCTGAAGGAATATTCAGTATAAAAAGTCATATTTGATGCTGTTTATATTGTTTGTCTCGTGACTGTAGTATGGATTTTGCATTTAGCGGTGGTGGAAGAAGTATGCAGATCTTTTACTTAACTAAAAGTAGCCATATCACAGTGTAAAACTACTCTAAAGCCCTACATTCAAAATTTTACTAAAGCAAATATACAGGATTGTTATTAGCAAAAGTAAACTTTTTCATTATTATATATATTATGTATGCATGATGGGTAGTTTAATGTATAACAATGCTTTGTGCAATCTATAACAATGCATAAGTTGATTACAGTATATGTTTTGTATCTTAATCTGCAAAGAAACGTTAACTGTCAGACACAAGTAGTGGAGAATAAAGTACAATATTTCCCTGTGAAATGTAAAGGAGTAGAGGTATAAAGTACCTCAAAATTGTACTCTAAAAGTACAATAATCGGTTACTTAGTTACTGGCATTAATATATTTTGTTTGGATGTCAGCATGTGTTGACGTATGTGATGCCATATCCCAGGCAATACATGGAAACACTAACTGAACTGGAGCAACAGTCAGAGTGACAGATCAGACACGTGATGTACAAAACAAAATGTTTCCCAACCTGAGTCATGCTGAAAATGCACATGGATCCTATATTGTTTTGCATCTGGGAAAATACCTGGTGTGTTGATCAATAAGAAGCTGATTGATCATTGCTGAATGGATGTTGTAACACTCATAATATCCTGTTGATGTGGACGTCATGGATTTCAAGTGGCTGAGGTGAACACTATTACTGCTGCTGGGAAGAGGGAGGTGAAAAATATATAGTTCCTCTTCTAAACTGCATACTATTTTGAAGGTGTGTCCGGCCAGCCAATGAGGCTGCAGTATCCACGTGCGTCGAAGCCGAAGAGGAGCAGGGGGAGGGGGAGGGGGGGACTCTGGGCCGATAATAAAGCCGGTGACTGCGCTTTTCCTGCAGACACAAGTGAGAAGAAGACTTTAGCAGGACTCCAAACCAGAAGAAAAAAACTAAAGAGAAGAAATTATAAAACTTTTTTTCTCTCGGCTTGTCTATAATATTTCCCATTTTCAACAGCTGGGCTCTGATTCAACGTTTTGCCGCTTTGGAACTTGATTTTCTGCGCTTAAAAAAACTGTGCATTTGCGCATTTACTAATTTTTCTTACCTCATCAGACACGTTTTTAATCTTCCACAATGTTTCCAGAGGCAAACAAAGGGTGAGTACACGTTTGAACAGACTGTACTTTCAGCTTTCCCCTTCCCATGCTGCTGAGCACATGGCCCCATTCATGTGCAGGCCGGGATTGTGGGTAAAAAATATACCGGGAATGTTTGGCTGGGGGACAAAAAAAAAAAATGCGCACATGCGCTTTGGGCAGCTGAGGTTAAATGAAACACCATTAATTTATTCTTGAGGTAGTCCCATGTGGAATTAAACTGTGTCTTTGACAGTTTATAGCACATTTTTGCTTATTAATCTATTAGTAAATTGTTATATTTACAACAATTTACTTAATATTCTCTATTAAGACCGTTCTGTGGCGACTTTATTTAACTTTATGGTGTTTTTAAGGTGTTAATAAAGCACTACAGGACTTGCTTTGTAGTTGCACTGAGTATCTGTATTTATAGCACAGTCTTTAAGGACCAAACACATGTATATCTATTGATCCATGCTTGAACCAGCAGTTTATTAAAGTGTTGGAATTACATAAATTACAGGGGATGAGTGAGTGCAACTCAACAGACCAAAAAAAGTGTGTGTGTCACCACTGAAGTGCCTGAGAGGCGTGATACTGCTGTGACTCTGCGGGAATGTGTGTGTGTGTGTGTGTGTGTGTGTGTGTCTTCAAAAGTCATATCCTTATTAGTAGCAGTTCTCAGATTAAGCCTGCTGCCCACTCTTATCCTGTAATCTGATAATAACATCACATGCTAGGTAAAGAATTAGGAGGCAAAGAGAGGTGAATAAGGACTCTGGAGAAGGCTGACATTATTACAGTTTGATAGCGAAAGAAAAGTTTGGCAGAAAAAGCACAGAAGATACAAAAACATTTTTTTATATAGACACATTACTTTCTGCGGTCAGTTTGCATTATCCTCTCAAGGCTTAATACAAAGTGCTTTCACCTCTTAAAGATGAAACTAACTCTGCTGACATGAGTTTATGCCCTAACCTTTGCATTGATGCCTGCTTGATTTTCCAATAGTGGTCATCCTAACCCCCGACCCTCTTTTTTCATGTCATCCAGCTACAGCTACGAGGACTGCAAGGCCACTGCTGATTGGCTGCTGGCCCAGACAGACGTCCGACCCACAGTGGGCATCGTGTGCGGCTCAGGACTCGGAGGGCTGGCTGACATGTTAAAGGACCAGGTAGCCTTCAACTACAAGGACATCCCCAACTTTCCGCAGACCACCGGTGAGTTTAACTACAAGAAAAAACCTCTCAGTTGCTGACCATTTACTACACATTTGGTGTCCATTTACTGACTGGTTTGTGTTTTTCTTCCTGCAGTGCACGGGCATGCAGGTCGGCTGGTGTTTGGCACTTTAAAGGGGAGGCCGTGTGTTTGCATGCAGGGGCGCTTCCACCTGTATGAGGGCTACCCAATCCAGAAGGTGTGTGTGCTGCAACAGGTTTCAGAGTGCATGTGAACGCTCGAACTGATTGCATCGAGGAGCAATTTGCCATGAAATCTGTGGCCTTTAAAAATGCTGCACATCCAGTCACGCTGCTGAAAGATCCCCCTGAATGGTTATATAATATCTATATTTATGTGCTGTATGTGTGTGTCTCCAGATTACGCTGCCCATACGTATCTTCAAGTTGATCGGCGTGGAGACGGTGATGCTGACCAACGCAGCCGGAGGCCTCAATCAGGACTTTAAAGTGGGGGACATCATGATCATCAAAGACCACCTCAACATGCCGGGCTTCGCTGGCAACAATCCGCTGGCTGGACCCAATGATGAGAGGTAGGCGTGTGTGTGTGTGTGTTTTAAACATGGTGTACATTCAAGGATGGGTTTCCTGCACCGGGTTCATGTTGCAAATTGTTTAAAATCAGCAGTCACAAAGAGAAAGTGTCACTATGGAAATACCTCTTACTTGTCTTTCTGGCATAAACTGTTAAACCTGTTTGCAGACATTCAGCAACATTAGCCTCAGGTCTCCTCTGGCCTTTGCCCTCACTAAACCTTCCTCCTGTCCCTCTACTTCTTCCTCTCGCAGGTTCGGTGTGCGTTTCCCCTGCATGTCCGATGCCTATGACAGAGAGCTGCAGCAGCTGGCCATGGACGTGGGACAGGAGCTCGGCTATGGAGACTTCCTGAAGGAGGGTGTCTACTGCGTGCTTGGTGGACCCTCGTTTGAGACCATTGCCGAGTCCCGTATGCTGCACAAACTGGGCGCTGATGCTGTTGGTGAGTAGTTTTTATGGGCTCAGCCACCAATACAGATTATTTTATATTTACAGTACATGGGCAGTAATGATATATGAAAAAATTACCTTTTAAAGCTGCAACCATTACAAGACATTTATGTATAAATACACTGGTCATTTGCCCATATTTAATTCTTGTGACAGATATGGAGAATTATCAACATTGGCTTTGCATTTCTTAGTAGTAAAAATGTAAATATTTATCTCTTTTGTATATATCCTGGTATCTTTAATTTTAAATGCCTTCTTTTCCTCGCTAGGCATGAGCACAGTCCACGAGGTGATCATCGCGCGTCACTGCGGCATGCGCGTCTTCGCCCTCTCGTTGATCACAAACCAGGCGGTGATGGACTACGACAGCGAAGAGAAGGCCAATCACGAGGAGGTCCTTCAGACCGGCAAGCAGCGAGCGGAGCAGCTGGAGCGGCTGGTTTCCACCATGGTGACCAAGATCGAGCACAACAACAACTACGCCTAAGAGACGACACGCTCCGTCAGGGGCACTCATGCTAGTCAGAAGCTAGATTTTAGCCTTTTAGTATGACTGGAGGAGACTTAAAGCGGTTATGGTTCACATTTAATGTTATTGTGCCAAAGAAAATCACACTTAGTTTATTATTTAGGTGATCAGTTTGGGCTGTTTTTAGTCTTAGGTCAAAAAAGGTGATAGCATCGTAGTCCTCTGAAGAATCTCACTTGGATATAAACAGAAATACAGAACGCACACAACCTTTGTTTTCATGTCACTGTGCCCTGTCTGACATCTTACATTCCTCTACCGAGCGGCCCCAGATGAAAAAGTGGCTTCACGTTTTTTGTTTTTTTTCTTTTTTGTATCAACGAAGCGTTTTTGCTCTAACTTAAACTATATGATCAGCTTGTATAAATGTCTGCAATTTAACTTAACAAAATCTGCTGTAAGGATCTTCATATTATGATGTTGTTGAAATGTGTACAAAACTGGACTTGTGTTTTTTTAATATGAATGTTATTACTAAAGGTGCTATTTATTACTATATGAAGGTTGTTTGTGTTGTTCTTTGGGGTGTGGAGGGGAGCCATTTTTTTCACTCATTTTAATTTACTCATCACAACCATAAAAATAATCACCAACCTCAGACTTTATTTATATATATTCAAAGAAAATACAAATTTATAATTAATTCAGAGACTCATGAAATTCTCCCCATGTTTATTTTCAAAGTTTGTATTGAAGTTTTACAGAGATGCTACACAGTAAACCAATGTATTGCATGATGAATGAGTTCAAAGGGACCCAGAATGTTACTACTGTAAACATTGTTATATAAGCATTACGCTGCAAAAACTGAAGACATGAATGCTGGCATTGTCGGAGTATCATATAAATTTAAGGGCTTGGCAGTAACTTTTGGATTCAATGTTTCAAATACAATTCCTCCATTTACAAAAAGACAAAAAAACTTGGCAGAACAAACAATTTTGGTATTTTAAACACTAGCAGGTCAACTCTTAGACTGATAAGAAAATCATGACACTTTACATCCTCCATACTTATAGGTTTTCAAGTATTTCTTCCCCCCAAAAGTGACAATTTATTTTAGAATACAACTCTTCAAATAAAACACTTGCTCCCCTGGTTGAACAGAAATTTGGCAGGCAGACAATATATCACATTTCACACTGCATTCATACAACATATCCATCCATCTTGCATAATTGTTTACCTTCACCTAAAGTACTGACATGCTATTGTTCCCTTTGAAAGGCAAGATTAATCAAGGCTGACACATCCCTTTTTTAAACCACTGTGACATCCAGTAAAAGTTTTTTTTTTTTTTCATATTTTGCAAAACAGTCAGTAAAAAGGGCCATACATAATGATAAGCAGGTATGTCTTAAAGCTAAACAGGATTAGTTTGAAAGAAATATAAATCAACACATTCTCTATGATACGGTAAACCACCATTGTCACCCTTAATGCTGAGGTGAAAGCAAAGTTTGGCACAAGATGTAAACAGAAAGTGCCAGGCCACCAATGTCGCTAGAAAGGCAGAGATAGAGACACATTATGCACATTCATATACGCTGAATGTGGGGCATTAAAGAGTAGGCTGAAGAACAAGCTGGCACACTCAGCAGCTCTCCACATCGACCACATCTGGCACCTGAGACTGTGATAACTGACAGCAGGCTCCACTTCAAACATCTCCCATTTTTTACAAAAAAATAAGCTCTGAGTGGAGCGTTTTGCAGATTGTCCTAAAGCACATTAACTCTTGGTGGACTAGCCACAGGATTTTTTTTTCACTTATCAAATATCACATTTTTTTCTTCTGCAGCTGAATGTAGCCATGCAGTCTAGTGCTTAATATGTATCCATTTTATGATAAAGAGTAATCATTAATGAGTAATGATTGATAGTCAATTCCTGATAAAAGCACCATTAAAAAACGAAACCGCTAATTGACTTAAAATTTCCTGGTTGACCACCCTGAAAAGGGGCAAAACTCGCAGACTGAAGTTTGGGTTCTACATAGATTTTATGGAGCAAAAATAATCATATTGGTTGAGTTACAGTGCAACGTGGACAGCATTTTTCAAGTGCTAATTAGCTACAAAAAAAAAATCCTTTTAGCCTAGCTTTGCTTAGGTAGTTAGCTTGGCTGACTACCTCAGCCGATATGGAGAACCAAAGCAGACTTTTTAGGAAAAAGAAAAATATATGAATGATTTTCATATTTAAGTTAAATAAATCAGGTCATGCCCATGAGGTAAACCCAGCTCAGGAATTCTGTTGCACATATGCTGATGGACATCTAAATCCCGCTAAGCTAACTCCTAAGATGACAGTAAATAATGCAGAATTAATACAAATTTTCCCTTCAATTTCTTTGTTTTATGTGTTTATTAATGTAGTGTGTATTAGTCAATTTATGAATTTATTTGACAACTTAATAAATTTATTTTCTTATAAGCCAAGTTTGGTCTTTTAAAACCTGGTAGCTACAAGCTAGCATTTATTTAAACATGAATTACAGCTGGTCTAAGGAGGTAACTTAAGGAGGGACAATATATGGCTAGATTGTTTCTTTTTTTTTTTCAACCAAGCAACCTTAAAAAATGTGGGACATTTTTGTCTCCACCCACTGAAATGTAACCAATAAGTTTATTTCTGCCCCCCCAGAGTAGCTCTGCCTCAGTGCTACCACAGAGTTGACTGCCAGGCTACGAGAAGTGAGCTTCTTTCTGTTGGCAAAACAAGTGGCAAATAAAGGATTGGCACATTTCCAATATAGGCACTGGAAAGATGAATTTACAGTCTTTTAGCATCAGAGGGCCTCAGCAGCGAGCTGCGTGGAGGAGAGGAAGAACTGGAGCAGAAAAAGGCACTTCTGACACAGCACATACTGGGCCTGGAGCTGCAGCAGGATGCAGTGCAACAGTGCACTCATCTCTAGGCAAACATGGTCAGGGTAATCCACTGTAGAACACAGACAGCATGTGAATTAGGGAACGCTAATTATGAATAAATCACAGGTATTTTATGCACAGAAATTGCACGTAAATATCCAAAATAATGTGAGAAAAAGAAAACAGGTGTTTCAGTACAAAAGTAGATGAAATCTGCATGAAAAGCAAATACATTGTTTGGGTATATGGTAGCATTTCTGTTCAAGTAAATGTGTAGCCATACCTGAACGAAGTCGAGGGTTATGGAATTGGAGTTATCTTTGTCCAAGGTCTTAAAGGTTTCTGCAGAGATAGAAACAAAGAGAATCACTTACTTTACAAGTGTAACACAAGAATTTTAACTTGTATTCTGCTTTAATATGCTGTTCTTTGTCATGCATGAATCCGAACACATGACAGCAACCCGCGGACATGTACTGTATGTTATTTATTTTCAATTACAAATGGTATTGATCTGGGTCTGACCTTTTTTGTGTGGCCTTTTTTAACAAAACACTTGTTATTGTACAAACGTCAGTGATGTTGCAACTGAAATGGGATCACAAGTAGGCGAACTGTTCCTTTAAAGACACTGAAGGCGTGCATTCATGGGACTCACTGTGCATGGTCTCCAGTCTGATCAGGCAGGTGACAAAGTTGTCAAAGTCGATAGACATGTCGGCCTCCGAGTAGCGCAGGATGATCAGCTGGAACAAATGGTGGCTCAGCGTGAAACCTGAAGGAGAGGGGACAAACAGGAAAATCAGACCACAAGAGGAACAAAACGTTTTACAAAGCAGTAAGAAGAGTGACAATCCCTCTGACCCTTGTGTTTTTCTTTTCTTTTTTTTGTATTGAAATATTAAGGTACAGTACCTGCAGATTTAAGAGCCAACCTCATCTCATAGGAGCTCATGGTGCCCGATTTGTCCACGTCAAACTCCCTGAATATAGTCTGACATGGTGACACAAACAGATGGATAACGAAGGAAGTAACAGACGGAAAGAAGAGAAACAGAAAATGAGTATTTAGACAGCAAATTCAAAGATAATGAAAAACCAGCCCACTGGCTGGACGTCAAAATAAACAACAGGCTGACGCAAGTGCCATGAAGCAGAATCAATACTATTTAGCCTGACTCTGTCATCAGTGATTGATCTCACCAGGTATCGTTTAATCTTTTCCCAGAGTACATGGAACTCTGTCAGGCCCAGCGTTCCACTGCCGTTCGTCTGAGCCGAGAAGTTGAGGAATTATTATTTTAAAAATAATATTACAAGCAGCCAACTTTAAAGGGGAACTCCATTGATTTTACACATCAAAGTCTGTTTACAGGTCTGATATATTGCCTCAAGTCACGTCACCTGAGTCAGCATTGGTTGGGGCTGAATACTACAAGTTTGAAAATGAAAAAAGAATCTGGAGGTGAGAAGTTTTCTTTCCAGGCCTCTGTAGACAACTCCTCATCTCTGCTTGAGGCTAGCAGCTCGAGGCTACATTAGCTGCTACTAGCATAACACACCCGAATCTTTGACCGAACTGTCAGCGGTTGTGTTGCATTGTGGGTAAGGTAGGTGCCAGGTTTTGACAAGGAAGAAGAATGCGTGGAATAAAAAAGACGCTATCTCTGGCTCTGACATTGTCATAGGAGTGCAATGCTGAATCGGGGGAGTGCTCTTTTAAGGAATCCAAAGAATCCAACAACCCTGTTCCATGATAGTATTTATGTTCTATTAATGGTTAAGACAAAAGAAAAGCCTTTTCAAGGATACGTCCATGAGGCTTATCATACTGCGACAAGCTTCTTGTGTGAAGCCGTCTGTCTTCAGGTCTTTATCTGTTAGCGTTAGAAAGAAAGACAAAAAGAGAGAAGAATAACAGATTTGACACTCTATATTGAAAAATGTAAATACTTGTTAAACTAATTCCATACTATTATGAGCAAAACAAGCTTGTAATTCCACTGCACAGATGAGAGTGATTACAGCTGTTACTAACGTTTGCTGAGGATCCTGTTCAATATGGTTTGCAGCTCTGTGATACTGATCTCCATGTCCTGTTGGCACAAACAAAGATGGTCAAATCACTGAAATATGACTGTGTATACCATGAAGCATTTCTCCAAGATGCTACTCCACTTCCTGTCAAGCATGCTTACCGGCCCTGCCAGCTGTCTGAAGAGACCCTTGAAGCCTGCGTCGATCTGGCTCTCATTTAGCTCAATCTGAAACACAAACAGTCACGTCTTTTCAGTGCACATTTGGTTTCTTTCCACACATCATTAGCGGTCAGGTGTTGTAGTTCAGATGTCGTGTTTCATCCTCTCACCTCTGGTGGAAGATTCGCTGCAACGTCATCATCGAGCGCCCTGACACGGACAGAAGACAGACTTCAAGTTACTTAGATGCTTATTTTAAAATGCATACTTTCTTTCATCATAATGTTCTTCAAGTATTTCTTTATAAATTACTTCTTCCAATGTGATTTTTCCTCTGATGACAACTTATTCTTATAAATATTTATGAACGTTTTTTCTTACTTTGGCTAATTTTAGAATTTCCCCTCTGACACTGACAGTACTGAGTAACACTGGCCTTCAACAGGTATAATGGCATTGGCTTTTGGTTACGACGAACACTTTACCAAGAATTCTTTTGAAGACAGAAAAATGATGAAATAAAATCTTGTAGATGTTAAAAATATATATGAAAAAAAGTAGTTGTAAGGATGAATTCTGATTAGCGACAGTGCAAAACTTCAGTCATTTTCTCCCCCAGTCCCTCACACTCTGATCTAGCCACTCACTCAGAGTTGGCAGGCTTCTCAGAGAAAACCCTGATGACAAAGTCGGCCTCTTTGTTCGGCTCGAATGTGGAGGGGACAACGATGTATTCTCCAGCTGGCAGCCGCAACCTCGAGCTGACCTCCCGCAGGTTGATGAAGAGCTCTGAGCGAGCGCTGGAGGCGTGGGTGAGGAAAAAGTCTTTCTTCAGGTGGACGCCTGAAACGCCCGCAAACTGTGAGGGGAGAGAGTTAATTCTTATGTTTTCAAAACACCTCTACTTTAACTTCTACGTTAAATGTTTTAATCAGGTTAAATCCCATTATGTTTGCAACAATTAGGATGTTCTTGAATCACAAGAGAAGAGTGGAAAGAAGTAAAATGCATACCTCACTTGGAACCTGTGAAGGACAGAGAGAGAGAGAGATGAGATTATTACCATGATGGATGTGATCAGGAACACAAAAAGACAGGAAAGAAGCTAGAAAGTAGAGATTTGTCGGCTGTAAGAAATAAAAGAAGAATCTGTGAATTCTGAAACGTCCTGGGGGTTCCCCTCCTCTCTCCCCTCATTTCCTGTGATGTCTCTACAGTCCACTCACTAATAAAGGCAAAAAAGCCTCCCAAAAATACTTAGATGATAGAAAAACAATGGCTGAAAATGCTTGCTGAAAAACTACAAAGTTGTTTGACACGCTGGATTCAGCGACGGCGTATAAACTTGTATCTACTGTAACACAAACATCTATAACAATATAAGCGTCACTTCTTTTACATTGTTGTCTGTCCTACAACCACTTACTTCACTCACCTACCAAAGAGGACATCAAAATGACATGGTATATATTGTATTGGGATGTAAAATACAGTGAAACACAAGGAAGAATCAAGTAGCAAAGCCACAAGGTTCTTAAGGTTCTTATGAGAACCCCCAGGTTCCTGTAGTGGAAAAGGCTCCAACTTGACTTTAAGTTGCTTTCAAGATTAACTTTTACAAGCAGCGTTTGTTGGCCTGCAGCTGACCTCATAGACGGCAAACCCGATGGTCTCCATGTCTTTGCCCTCCTTTCGTTTCTTCCTGCGATCCTTCTGCATGAGGCCAACAAGGAAGCTGCAGTCATTTTTGCCAGGAGAATCCGGGTGCTGCAGCACAATCTTGAACTGAGGGTTCAGCCAAAAGGTTGCTGGGAAGAAGAGTTGAAAAAGTCAGATTGTTCCTCTTTTTTTCAGCTTTAATTTGGTATTCAGTAACCAGGTTAAAAGAGACTTTACACATAGGTGACTGTATCTTATGATAAGTACTGAAAGATACCTGAAAAAATGAAAAATGAACAACAATAAAAGTCTCATCGCAGCTGGAGAGATTGTCAATAATGTTGTAAAACTGTGTTTGTTATCAGTAGAAAATAAGAACACCATTTGTGCTGTCTATGTCACAGTAAATTGAGGAAATAGACTCCAATTCCATGCATGTCTTCAGTCATGAGGGGGCATTTCCAAAATTTATTTTAAAACAGGCCATTGTCTTGTGACTTATTTCTTTAAATGGGAGTCACTGGTTCACATTCCTTTAGTAAATTCATCCAAATCCTTCCTCCCTCCCTCCTTCTACACCTCTTTGTTTTTTTTGTTTTTTTTTATCCCCAAAGAATTTCCAAAAGTAAAAGCTGCATTCAGTGTCTTTGGAACAGAATTTAAAACCATCATGTGATCCTAAAACTGGTTTGGTTAGAGGCAGGAGAAACTGCCAGACATTTAAAAGAAGGAATTCATTTCCAACATGTACAAAGAAAATGAAATTGGAGTGTGTTCTGGAGATCATATTTAATTTCCATTTCTCTCCTTACATTTATACCTTCACTTTCTTCCACCCATCCATCTGCTGCCTTACAGCTTCTCTTTCCTCCCTTTCATAACTTCATACCTGGGAAGTTCCTGCAGCCTCCAGCAGTGCTTCCTCTCCTCCACTCTCCCTGAAAGAGCGAAGAGCTCCATTTCTTCTGCTGGGTATTATCCAGGGCGTCAGCCGTCAGGTTGCAGAGCTCCAGACGGCTGAACTCGCGCAGGAAGTCAGTGAACGACATCCTGAGAGACGGAAATAGATTCACTGTTAGGACAATGTAATTTTTCCATCACAGAGTCCAAGAGTTGAACCTTGTTTCGGTACAGATGAAAAATGATGCTGGCATTTCAAACATATACTGTTGCTGCAAAGGGAACCAGAGGCATACAAAAAAAAAAAAAGACAGAGTAAGTCTAACACATTCTAGTGTTAGTAGTGTGTTGTCTTTGAGGTGTCCTATCATATTTACAGCTCTGTTGATTCAGAATTAAAGAAAGAAATGAAAGAAAACTGGCACAAATAGGCATCTGAAATAAAAAGATGACATAAAACATACAAATATTTTCCTATAATTGGTAAAATACTCATTAAAAGAAGTACATTTAAATCACTAGGGAAGAAATATAAGTATTTGGGGGTGGAGTTGCATTTCTGGCCATGCCCTAATCAGTGATGTCACATCAGGTGATTTTCTATCAGCTGCCAAAAGACTAAAAAAAACCTGCTTTCACACAAGAAATGATGAGAGTCCACATGAACAAGAGGACTCACCAGAATTCACCGTCCTCGCTGCGTTTTTGTAGTCGACTTCTGACGGAGGGATCCACGCTGTCCCACTCGCTGGAGCTGAGGATTTCACAAAGAAGAGATCACTGTACAAAAATAAGTTAACTACTGGACACAAGTGTTGAGGTTATAGACACCAGACCTGAGGCAAATGTATCAAAATCTTCCTAGTCCATACTGTCTGTGTTGCAAATTTCTGCAGTGTGTTTTTATATAAGATATTTTGACTTCCTCACTTGTCCAATTTCCACAAAAACCACATAATGGAAGAAGTGGGTACACATGTTTTCTCATTTGTACTGTAAATTAACATATGAATTTTTTTTTTCTTTTAGCAACAAATTTTAATGTTCCTTAACATAGCTTTACAGAAATCTACAGAATAACTGAAGCTATGTACATGGTTTTGTATCTTTAAATGAGCAAAGTTGCTAATTCTTTGCGTTGATATTCAACAGGGAAAGTTTCATGCTGTGTGAAGTGAGTGAAAATGCTCAACTGGACTGTCACATAATGTTGGCAGTGGGGAAAAATGTCTGGTATGCTTACTTTCATAATTAGAGTGATTTATTATGAAATCCCACCCATTTCTCCACTCTGTCCGGCTCTTCTGCTTAATGGTGACGACAGCTGAGCAGCCCAGCTAACCCCCTTCCCCCACTAGATTTTCTTTCCTTTTTCTTTCTGGGACTCTTTAGGATCACAATCTAAGACTTTAACCAGGGTGAAAACTTCATTTAAATCCTGCACGGTATCTGTTTGTCTCACTCACTGATAAGAAATTGGGAAATGTGTGTTTTTTCCCCATCATGGGTTGCCATTTGAACGCCACAATTGTAGAGTAGCAAGTGTGTAAGTAAAATCTTACTTGTCGCTCCAGGCTCCGGTCCATTCCACTTCCCCCCAGGGGTTCCTGATGCGAACCAGCTTGGTCGGACTTCCTCTGTAGACCACCTATGGGCGAAGAAGAAACACTACTTGACATTCACGCTTTGTCACTGCTTAACTGGTTCGGTATCGTGGTGTTAGTGGGTGTCACAAATGCCCCGCACACAGTCACGAGTATCTACTGTAAATTAGTGTGAAATGAATTGTTACAGTCAATTTTAAACACACTGTAATAAATGAAGAGAAATCAGCCCCACCATTAGAATCAAATGAACATCTGTTATAAAACGGGAAAATACTGATTACAGCAATGTTCTGACGTCAGCTGGTCTTCGTGCATGTGACAATACTGCACTGTTACAGAAGAAGATGATTTCTGTTGCTCAGTGCATACAGCACCACAAGTTGGGCTTCAGTCTATCATTTTGGTGCCTTACAAACTAACAGCAAGGTAACACTAGCACCTTGTGATATTTGCAAGTTAACTAAACCTTTATTCACTGTGTTGTGCTACAGTCCTGGTTACAGCTAGTTACCGAAATACAACTTCATTATTGGCATGGGCTGCAGTCTAAACATCAGTAGATGGCCTTGTAGGACTGTATTATTTGTTTTTGGTCTACCCAATTTCAGTTTAGTTGCCTTTCGAACCAGCTGATACATTTTTAGATAATTCCAGACACATAAAACTGAGCTACAGTGCATTCCTGTACCCAAACACATTGCATAAATGACAGACACTGTAACTTAAAATCATGGACATTTTAAAAGCCGAAATGGGCTTTAGTTTATGCTGATAAATTGTGTATCAGATCAATTTTATTATTATATTTCCAAAAAAAGGATCCTTAAAGTGTCCTTTCCTTATGTTAATGTGTGTTTGAAAGGTGAAAGAAAAGGGTTAGGAATAACTGAATTTCAAGTAAATAGTCATGAATAGGCATGACTTGAGAAGTTTATGTTTTCTTCCTTTTCTTACAAGCAGTGTTGGGTCTGTTTTGGCCATTGCAAAATAACCGTGCTGCCATTTTGACCAGGAGAAGAGATTCGCTTCGTTACTGCTCACCTCTTCCACACCAGTCACAGAGTAGGCGTGTCCCTTCACCAGCTTCTTGAACGTGACGGCCTCCATGTCTCCCGAGCTGGTGATCTGAGGATGACAGATCAGAGGTCACTGAAGTCTACAACACGATGCACTAAATCAGGATGACGCCGACAGAGATGGGTGGGAAAAGTATGTGCATCCTCGTAGCTCCACATGTGACAGGGTTAGTGACATCTGCAGGCGGTGGTCACAGTTACCGTCATTCATTAACTTCACAGACACAAAACACAGACGTGGCGGCAGTCACACCTCGTGTATGTGTGTAACCTCAGATGCTAACGTAACGAAATTCAAAGACCGCCCATGAGATCAATGCTTTAAATTATAGCATATCACATCGGAAACATGACTAATATGCATACCATAATTTTTCTTTTTTAATTTTTACAACTGTTTGCACTTGGTCACACCTAAAACAATCAATGCAAACTGTAAATGCAATTTAATTCATTTAAACTGTGTCACAATAAAAGTGAACAAAGCTCCTTCATTTGTCGCTGTTAAACTCAATATTTTACTTTTTCTTTATCTCTGGTGCAGAAAAGCTCTTAGACTCTGTAATTTTTCATCTTTGGTATTTGTCTTCTTTTATGTTTTCCTACCAGATGAGCTACATTGGCAGGCCTTCCTACCCAAACTGAGCAGCCCAGGCAGGCATACTGATTACAGAAAATGTCCTTCAACAAGACAGACGGACAGAGTTCAGTCCCCTCTGACTGCAAACATCCGCTTCACTAAAGTGTCCTTGAGGATTACACTGAGCCCCTGCCAGTTCCCAACCCTTCACTGCCCTCTCCTGGTGCCCTCCCAGATCACATTTCTCACATGTTTCTACCATTACAGCACCCTTTCACTCAAACCGCTCTATTTACAGTCTCCTCAATGAGACTATGCAACAACAATTCTCTTTTCTAACAAATAGGTTATAGTATATTAAATTCCCTGATCCCCCACCACCCCGCCCCCGTGTGAAAATCCTCCCAACTTGGCCTTCCTCGGTTGGCATGTATGGCTCCGGGTCTGCTGATCTACAGCTGACACTGACCTTTGACCTCCCCTTAGACGGGTCAAGCAAAAGTATGTGTCAGACGATTTATCATTCAGTTTATAAAACATTAACTGAAGTGTCCATTACAAGTCAACAGAAACCACAGATATGTCTTAAACTTCTTATAAAGTCCTACAAACAATATTCCCAGAGACAATTACAACGACAACGACAAAACAAGCAAATCTTCACATTTTAAAGCTGGAACAGTAATTCTAACATTTTAAGTTGTTTTACTCCTGAATCGATTGATCAGCTAATCATTTCAGCACTGTATTTTATCACTAAAGGGTTAATATTTGAAGTGTGAGATTTTAAAAAGCAAGTGGAAAGTAGTTAATTGCCATGAGGAGCACTGAGACTGAAAAAAGGCTGACTTCAGCTACTACTGGGTGATCTATTTTTAAAGTAAAAACCAGCTGGAGGTAATGACAACTGAGGTGATGGCTTGTTTTCATTATTTCATTATCAGCAGACAACTTTAATCTCTTTTTAACCTACGAAAAACAGACAGTTCCTGAGGATATTGTTGGTACTGTAGGTTCGTCACCACAATGTCATTTAACACATTATTATAATAATCGATTATAGTCGCTTTAAAAAGACGGAACAATCTGTGATGAATCTGTGTTAATTTCCCTTTTGCTTGGGTCAGAGGATGCACGAATGTTGCAGTACTGACGTCTATGGAGCAGCCCAGCAGTGATCCTCTGTCTACGGCCCTTCTCATGATGCTGTAGAGGTCGGACGGGGCTTTCCTCAGCTCGTACGCCTCCGTCACGCCGCCTGTGAAGTCCTCAAATCCCTCTGACGTGCTGCCGCCTGACAGCGCCTCATAACAACCGTTCAACCTGGGACACAACAAGAGATTAATGAGGATTTAAAAAGAGTACATAGAGAATTATTAGGTATATGAGCAGGCCTTAAATGGAAGCCTAATACAGAATTAATAACAACATACTGCATCGATTTGAAGGGCAATGTTTATATATTAACAATGCAGTCAAAAGACCTGACTGTAGAGTAAGGGTACGGCATGTCCTCTGTCAGATGAAACTCTCAACACTCGCTGCTCTACACTACCATATATGAACATGTACCTACAGACGAACAGAGCAAGTGTAACAATGCATAAATCTCACTTTTACATCACTCTTCCCTCAGTGGGCAGCCACGCTTAACTCGGCACGCACGCACTTCCACAGACAATGCTGCGCTTCACTTTTACAGCTAACCAAATTTACAACTGAGACCACAGCTGTCCACCGGAGCAGCTGGAGTCCGTGCGGGCTCCAAGAGTTTGTCAATCATGTTCCTAAGTTCACACAGATTTTCCACATTCAGTTTTGAGATTTGAACCAGAAACTCTCTGGTGATCGGAGACTGTGATTTATTCAAATTTGCCTCAGTTAAGTCACAGGTTGTTTTATTCATTCTTCATGTATTTCTTTGCACAAAATCCAGCCAGCAGCTACACTCTTTAATGAGCTTTAACTTGTGACCATCTGACAGAGTTGAGACTGAGACTGGAAATTGAGCAGACCCATTTTTATATCATTCTGTGGATATTTCCCATAAATATGAGCTGCTGACTGGAATACACAAGACAGAACATTTGCTTTAGCCTCACAGTGGTAATTAAAAAGAGTGCTGGCTGCAATAGCTCCCACTTTGTTACGCAAAATGAAGGTGTGTCAATGCAGGCCACAAACACAGCAGCAATACTGGATGTTAGCAGTCACACCTAATCCAAGTAATCACTTTAAAGCACAAAAATAAAGCTAAGTGTAGGCACCGACTGGAAATGATCTGCTGATTATTTCAAAGTGATAAATAAAAATGATTTTAAATTTCTGACATTCTGAAAAGTTCCTTAAGATCTCAACTCTGCAGCCCTGCCTGTCTGTCAGTCTGCCTGTCTGTCAGTCTGCCTGTCTGTCTTACTTAGCGTAGGCCTTCTCCAGCAGCGCGCTCCAGAACTCGGCTCCCTCTGCCGAGTGGACAAACAGCAACTTCCCATCCTTCACTGGCAGCCGGTCATCGATCACCACGTCCACCCACTCGCCAAACTGCCAGAACTGCAAGACAGGCAGAAGAAAACTCCAATATTACAACTCACCTAACAGATTATTAAGATACACAAACTGCAAATAAGATACAGTATGTGAAGGAGGTTAAAGGACACAAGATATTATTAGTAGCTGGTCATTAATCAAACTGACAAGAGATGTACTGTATTTAGTTTTACCTGAGTTTTATTTAGATTTATGGTGCACATAAATCTAAATACAAATTAGGAAAATATGGTAAACTAGCATATATGAAGAGAAAAAGTTGGATGCAATATGTCATATTACAAAAAAGGGATTTAGGCTTTTGTTACTATACATACTGTAGATCACAGGCACGGGTGGAAGAAGTATTTAGATACTTTACTTAAGTAAAAGTACCAATACAACAATGTAAAAATACTTCACAAATATCAAAAGCAAATGTACTGGTTCTACAAATCAACATGTAAAGAGCATTTTATTGTTGTAGCTGGGGTCGACCCCCTCCAGTGGGTCTTTAGATAAATCTCAGGGGTTGTGAGATCATTAAAAAAGTTCATCATTTTTGGAAATTTTCTCTAATCTTGTTTTCTGAAATATTGAATGATTTGACCTCTTTGGGTCTCAAACTGTTATTCAAATAGAAAACCATGTGAGAAGTTTAGAGGGGAAATGTCTCATTGGTGGAATTGCTAGCAACTCATAGACATCTGGAACATAACAAGGGGCCCCGACCGGACACTGCTTTCCTAAGAGCCAAAACAGTTGGGAGTCACTGGTTTAATCTTTAACAATGTATTGTATTTTACTCAAGCAAAGCACCTTGGAGTAATCCATTAATTTGAATAATTTCCCTCTACATATCCGTTTTATTGTCTTAGAACAAATTGCATGTGTTTTCAAGGTTGTAACTCTCTGAGTTGTCATGTTATGTGTTGTGCCTTGTGTTTTATATTGCTTTGTTTTTCGGTTTATTCTCGTGAGTGATAAAATGAGATGATGAGTGTTTTATCCCGATATAATACATTCGCCAACACAGTACCTGAAAATTGTACTTGAGTAAATTAACCTTCCACCACTGATCACAGATCAGATTTATCATGCAGCCGGCCTGGATTTACTCACAGCTGTTTCTTCACTTGGCATACTGGTTTGAAGCACAGGAAAAGGACAAAGAGGAAAAAACGACCTGCAGCTTATCAGGTTTTACCACATAGACCTCACAAAAGAGACAAACACGTGACATTTAGGAGACATTTGAGAAATGCTGTAGGCCCCAGCCTGCTTTTGCATTTCAACCCTAAAGCAGACTAGTTTCTTTCCAACACCCTCACCGATTATTTAAATATCTCCAAACCAGTCCTGCAAGCAAATCATTGGTTTACAAGTCAAAGTAGCCAAAGTGATATGCCCCGCCTCTGTTTACCTGCTGTAGGCAGAGGTATTAAATTCTCAATCCCAGAGGATTTTCAGAGAACCTGTTCCAAACTATCCAGTTTATCCAGTTAGTTGCAAAACAAATTAGAGAAACGAACACAAGTTCTCAGAATTTTTTAATTTCGGGGAACTCCTCTGAAGGTTCTGAAAAGTCTTTTAAACCTCTCTGACGAGATGATGAATCAGGAGGCAAAACGGGGCATTGCAATGCAGCAGGCGAACTGAGTCAAATGAGGGCAGAGGGAAATTCTCTGAAATCTTTTCAGAGGTGATGAAAAGATGAAGTCCTCTCTTGTTTCCCCACATTAGGCCATCACACACGCGGCTGTGTGCCTGTTGGCCAGCAGGGAGCAGAAGAGACCAACGCGACGCATGAAAAGATTCCATTTATCAGCAGAACTGGTTCAAAAAGGGTCACGACAGGCTGAAGTCAAAGTGTCACAGTTTCTGTTGTCGTTCCCTAGCAACACAACTGAAAAAACATGCTTGAAATTTGAAAGACCTTACAGACATCTACCTGGGTGTTACTGAGAGTTTGGAAGATTCAAGTTTCAATTTTTTATTTAAACATGATTGGAATTTTCTCACATAAAACCAAAAACCTCAGGACATCACACACTGTAACTACACTGAGACATAAAACAAGTGGTGAAATGACCAACAATAAAACTGGTATGCATAAAATAATAATACAATTATAAATCAATAATTGTTATTATTTATTTAGTAAGTTACCGCATTGAAAAAAGCACCAAGGACATTTTTGAAAGAAATTCATATCTCTAGTTTCAACCAGGTAACAATTGAGCGGATGTTTGTTTTTCTGTTGGGAGACAGGAGCAATCACACCTGAAGGTGTAAATTACACTGAAAATATGACCTGGCTTCAAATCGAGGTCCTAGACTAGATTAAATCTAGACTAAGGCTGGCACATTTGAAAATGCATCTTTTTCTCTTTTTCTCCCTTTCGTCCTCACTAAGCTGTCGTCTTTTGACACCCGAAAACTGAGATATTTGAAAATTGTCTCCAGAGCGGAGGATCTTATCTGGATAATGACCTGAAAACAGAGACAGCAAACTGAGAAATCTGTTGTGCTTATACTCATACAGAAACCTCCAGGCAGTAATGCAATAATGGCATGCAAAAGAAGAGCTCACAGTGCAGTAACACAGTGCTGTGAAAGAAATATGTCTGCCAAAGTAACTGGATTTGTAGAACAGAGATAGAGGGGGAGGGAAGTTGCAGGATTGTTATTTGGCAGCAACAAAAGGCAGTGTGTGTGCATGTATCTGTGAATTTACAGATTGCACTTCATGTCAGCGTGTGTGTTCACTGCAATGTGTTTTACAGCAGGAAGATGGATGATGGCTGGATGAATTCTGCATGCCCTGCAGAGCTGCATCCAACTCGTGGAGGAGCTGTGTCACACGCACGCACACACACACACACAGCAACATTAAACACTACTCTAGTTTCCCTCGCCGATAATTTAAATATCTCCAAACCAGTCCAGCAAACAAATCATTGGTTTACAAGCCAAAGTAGCCAAAGTGATATGCCCCACCGCTGTTTACCTGCTGCTGGCATAGGTATTATATTCTCAATCCCACAGAACCTGTATCCAATTTATCTAGTCAGCTGCAAAACAAATTAGAGAAACGAACACAAGTTCTCAGAAATATTTAATTTCGGGGAACTCCTCTGAAGGTTCTGAAAAGTCTTTTAAACCTCTCTGACAACATGATGATTCAGGAGGCTAAACAAGGCGTTGCAATGCAGCAGGTGAACTGAGTCAAATGAGGGCTGGGTGAATTTCTCTGAAATGTTTACAGAGGTGATGAAAAGATGGAGACAGCACACACACACACACACACACACACACACAGACACACATGCTTGCCCCTGGCAAATATGCAGACAGACACACACACACACAACTTGCTGGGCGTTTATCTCACCCAGCCTCACAGAGGAAAATTAACTTTTACCACATCTGTGTCATGACTTGCCCAGCCTTAAAGCTTGAGAACTCCTCAATACAGTTCCACAAACTGACTTTCTGTTTGAAACATGGGGTATAATAAGAATATAATAAAGGGTTCTGCCCCAGTTTCATTTCTTTTCTGACTGAGATTGCCTAATTTATAATTTATTCTTCCCCCCTTTTGTTTGCCTGCCTCGCTTGTTCGCACAGACTCCCTCCTTTTCTTTCCTCAATTAAGATTCCCACTGCCAGCAGCACTCATAATTACATTTTGGGATGACTCATCCAGGCCTGGGTAATTTATCTAGAGGCTTAAAGGATCCAAACTGATACAAAGGGGAATCCCTGGTAGACTCAACAGCACACAAAAGCGAACCGAGAGTGGAAACACGCTCGGACAGAAAAGAAAAAGGAGAAATTGCAAGTAATGGAAACACACAAGCATAAGAACAGTTACTGGCTGGGAAACAAACACCATGACGAGAGGCTAAAAACAAAAAAAACCCATGCAGACAATGAAACTAGGACAACTCCTTATTAAAATGGAAAGCAGCTATATATGTGTACTTACGAGCCATTCAGCTTTCATGCATATACATTATACATATGCATGCATTCACAAGCCTGTAGAGCATATGAAAGTATTACTTCCACTCATTCTAGCAGACAGAGCAAGTGTGTCTATATATATATATATATATATATACGGACGAGTATATTCAACAATGTAAAAATCAACACAGCATGTCTGGAAATAATCAGTGAAAAATAGGCCAAATTTTCTGCTTTCCCTTGGCTGAATTCTCTGTAATTGAGTCACCAACCCCAGCAGACATGTGTAAATGGGAGCTCTGTGTATCTGTGTGTGTGTGTGTGTGTGTTTGTGTGTGATGGCATTTATTGATCCTCCGATACCAGATGAGTCAGCGCGGCAGCCCCAGAGCTGAAAGTATTTCACTGTCTTTCTCAAGGACGCTTCAGAAAAGTGCACAGTCGCCAACACAGATGCTCAAAATCTTTGTCTTCGGGGTTTGACGGATGGATTTCCCCAGTATGCTGTGACCTAACCTGCATCTGTGTGTGTGTGTGTGTGTGTGTGTGTGTGTGTGTGTGTACAGTATGTGCAACTGTTGGCAGCAGTCAGTCTGCCTGTTTCTCATGCAACCACTTCCGTGACTGAGCAGTCGGGCTAGCATAAGTGATTCAGTGGTTTGTGTGTGCGTGCGTGTTCTACATTGTGGGTGGTTCCTATGCATGAAGTATGTGTGTCTTTGATGTGTGAGAGCTTCCCCTCTGCTCCCTGTTTCACTTCCTCGTACTCTCTCTCTCTCTCCTCCCTTTTTATGTCTCCCTCTCTCTCTCTCTCTCTCTCTCTCCCTTTCTCTCCATTGTCAACACTTGGCGGGCTGAGGGTCTGGTTGGCACAGTACTCACTGCATCAAAGAGGGCATCCGACTCAGCTCAAAGTGCTCTGCGACAAAGCAGGTTGAGATGGTGGAACATTATTAATGACAAAACGTTTTTTCCTGTGTTTGTTTCTTACTCCTACAAAAGAATAAAAAAATCATCTCCAGCTGTTTTTGGCTCGATTAAGAACACGAGAGGATGCTTAGCAACACATTTTGGGGTTCACAGTCGCTCCTGCCATGCAGACAAGCTGATGGAGGGCACCGGAGACCTGCTCGTGTAAGATCAGAGGACTGAGCACTCGCACACAAACAAGGACGCACTCAGGCACAGATAATGAGGCATGTGAGAACCACAGGACAGACACACTCCTCCACAGCCCCTCCTGACGTCATTAACTAATACAACAGTATAGAATAGTAAGAATAGACTCACTGCAGTCTAATCTCCAGTCTCTTCTCTGAAGCTTAAATTGCTTCAGACGTCTGCTTTCTTATTCTTAGCACTACTGTGTCTTGCCGTTATCTGCGGCATTAGGTTTGTTTGCTTATAATGTGGAAGTTTAAACTTATTTAAGGAAAACGCAACAAGTAAATTCATTTAAATGCATATTAGCAAAACGTCAATAGAGTTTATAGGACTTCATCAGCATTGCCACGGCTAATAACATGCTAACATTTAGCATGTAAGTGGGCTACATTAGGCGGGAGATAGGAGTTTGTTCATTAGTTTTAAAAGTATGTTGTCAAGAACTGAAGCGATGAACAAGTGGAAATTTGACCTGCTGGTGGTGCTACAGCAGTTTATCAAAATGTTTTTCAATTTATATTTCACACTATAGCAAAGAGCAGGGCTGACTGCCATCACTAAAGGCAAAAATAGTTATTTCTACAGTATGTAATCAACAATTTGGCGACAAGGATCAGTTGTAATATATGGCTACAAGGGTTGCGTGCACATCCACAAAACCTCAGCGGGACCGGCGCTGGATACCAAACAAGTCAACTAGAATACAATAGAAAAGTACCTGCACATGCAGTCAGAGCTCCCTTAAGCTTCTGTTAGTGACATTTCAACCTTACACAGGTTCAGATTTTGCCTGAGCTAAATTACTTCCTCATGCAGAGCCGTGTTGGGTCGAAATGTTGCCGGTAAAAGTTCTGATTCCAGTGTGCCGGTACTTTTCCTTTGCATTCACTCTGGTTGTAAAATACACTACACTCAAATCAGACTTCTCATAATTACAAACCACTGCTGCAAGATTTCCCTATCTCATACTCTCATACTGTACTGAATGCATGTGCTGTTCACCTGCTCACTGACTGCAGCATTAACGGGTTTATGATCAGGCCAACACCTGTGTCACTGCTCCAGTGTGCAGCAGCTACGGCCTCAAATGTGCCCGTGGTTTGGAGTGTGTGTTCATGTGTTTCCTTCTGGCGTATTTGCTTTTGTGTACAAAACAAAGTTCAGCTGATAAGGCCCGGCAGTCTGCCAGCGGCTAGCACCATAGAGGTAGAATAAACAGAACTGTATTTAAGTAAGAAAGCAGCAGGTCTGGTGATACTGAGCTAGAGTTGCAAACATCAGTGTTTGATTGTCAACAGTAGTTTTGTCTTGACAAACATGACTAGGGTGTTAGAAGAAATGGGTGTTGGTCACTTTCGTAGAGTGTGCTTAAATCACTCATATCCTCCCAGGTGAAGTTTATTGACTGACTGACTGGGTGTGGATCTGAGGGATCTGAGGCGTCAGTTATCTTGTATGACTCAGTCAGGTTTAACGTGAAAAGAGCTGAATACTTATTTGGTCAAAACAACAGTTAACAGATTCAGTTTAGAAGTATATGAGATGAAGAAAAGCAGGAGAAAGTGATTAGTTAAAATGATAGATCAATTAGTAAAATCATTAAACTATTTTTGTCCACCTCATAATTGATTAATCAACTCATCAAATCATTTCAGCGCTATTCAGCTACTCAGTGTTTCCTTCTGGAAATAACACTGAGCAGGAAATAAAATAATGTGAATTTCTGAATTTGACAGCCGATAGTAGTGGAGATCTTCCTGTGACTCAGTTTCAACACAGAAATGACATCATTCATCTAACCACAGCAAGAGATCAACAACATCTCTCACAGCAGCATCACTTCTGCTTAAAGAAAACTCTCTAGTTTCACTTCGGCAGCTCAACATGACTATAGTTTGCTTGTAATGGATCAGTGTGAAGTTAAATACAACTACAGACAAAAAATGCAACAAAATAAACTTTTACACTTTGGTTTTAACCAAAGAAAACAACCAACCAGTGGTGAACCTAACAGGAAATGACACAACAGGAAGCTTTGCAGCAGAAACACAACAGATGAAGTGCGCTGGCACACGACTGCTGGCTCCTATTCATTTCCTATGTCCGGACTTCTATACAATTACAGGCAAATGTAATTTCATCCAACTATGATGTAAAAGTCCTCGGTTGAGGGTTTGATAAGAATATAGTATGGGCAGTGTTTAGCAGCTCATGTAAAGGGATATTCTACTTTGCATACAAATGACATCTAAGCAGCAGACCCTGCACGTATGTTGCATAAATTGCCAATGTCAGTACCATTAAGAGTCGTTTGGAAAAACACTTTGAGATCGGTTAAAGGGTCAGGAATTTAAATTCACATCCATAGAAAGGACTGAGGTCTGAAGTGGTGGCCCAGTGCCTTTGCAGATGTGTCATGATACATATGAATGAAGTCTACAAGGGTTCAGTCTGCAGGTCTTGTGGGTGGACATTTGGATTTAGCCTATGAGGTCTATAAATCTCTCACGAGGAGCATTATGGGATGACCAGCTGTATTGTAAATACAAGTAAACTGCAGCTTATTAATGTACAGTATGTCTGACATAAACCTTCATTCAGACGCAGCTCCAACATTGATCTATTTAAGGTGGGAGGGAGGGAGGAAGGTGTCGTGGTGTGTTTGTTGTGTTTCTACCCTCAGAAATAAACATGTACATGCAGGAAGTGGAGCTGTTGTCACCTGGAAGTGAAAGATGCCGGCATATCCCTGCCCGAAGTCCTGTCCTTGAGGAACCACTCTGCGGAGGAGGTTGTCGTTTAAGGTCAGCGAGGCGATGGCTGCCAGTAGCCAGCAGTCCCCTGTGGACACACACACACACACACACACACACACACACACACACACACACACACACACACACAGTTTTATTACTCTGGATCAGCCCTGAATGCCTAACATTTTAATTCAGTCCTACCATAATACATTTAAACTGTATGTTAACAAGAATGACAGCAGATTGTTTATGTAAAACAGGTGTGGGACACTAAATCCAAATAAAAAACATATTCCAGCAGATCCTCATCACTCTACATCCGTTCCCATATTAGCAGAGAGCTAAAGCACCCTGACCATTTCCCTCTCTTTCATCCCTACATGAAGTCAAATGCTTATTATCCATAAAGGTCTAATTCATTCATGCTGCTGAGACACAACTTGAAAGCACTCAGTGGGAAGACACTGATAAAACTGGAATTCACCCTTTAACAGCCCTCTAAGAAATGGGAGGGGCACTTGTTCCACTGGACTTGGGGCTGAAACTACCACAGTTTCGCAAGAAGTCACTGATGTTGTTAGTAGGAATCACACTGTGGGTTTCTGTTTTGATATATACTGTATTGCAAAAGTTTCTTGGTTGGAAGACAGGATCTGTCTTATCACAGTTTCACCACACATGCATGCTCTTGTCATCTAGATAATCTAGATAATCTAGATAATCTCGTCAAAAACAAAAACAGTGGTCTTTGTTGTGTTATCTGACCTGCTCAGGCTCAGTTCCAAAAGTGTAGCAATAGTTGCTCTTTTATGGGAGTAGTTTAACATTTTGTTTGGTTTGTTATCATATTTGTATATAGGTACTTTTTGAATGTTAATGCCTAAGGTTATGACATGATTTTAGCTAGTGTTACATCTATTAATGCTGGTTAATGAAACACAGTACTGTTGTACTTCTATACCAAAATGAATTCAACTTTTATGTTGACATATTTATAATGCTATCTGTCATATTATCTATAAACAGCCACTCACAGCAGATCCAACAGATAACCCTGTGTGACTGATAAAGACAACTGAGTCATGGTGGATTTTGCCTGTACGACAAAGTGAAGCATTATGTTTTGTGGCTCAACATTTTTTGGGGTTATTGTTTTGCAATTCAGCTGCTCCTCTGGGAGTATGTGTGGGGGTGGGGGTGGGGGTAGGGGGCGTGGGGGTTGCACTTCCTGCACTGCCAGAGCTACTCAATCAGAGGGAGGCTGGCCGTGTTTACAGAGGCAGAGAAACAAAGCATGAATTATAAATGCAGCTCTGTGTCGAGCAGGAAACGTCTCAGGCAATAAACTGTCACTGGTACTGCTGAACTGACTTTTCCTCTGTTTCTCTCTCCTCCCGTACTACTCAGTAGTATACAAACAGTTGTATCATTTCATCTGTGGCTCTGGAGAACCTTCATATTTTCTTCTCCTAACCCCAACCTAACATGCTGTGGCAGTCTGATAACAATTCATCTTTTTAATTGAAGGCACCAGGCTCCCAGCCAAGAAATAGACCAGCACACAGATTGTTGTTTTTACAGTTTGTTTTTTGTACGAATTAAGCAAATGAGATAAAACGTGTAAATTAGAGGTTCTGGTGGACCTTTGAACACAGCCAGACAAGCTGTTTCCCCTTGCTTCCAGCCTGTATGCTAAAGATGCATATTTTCCAAAATGTGGAACTATTCCTTTACGATACACACTTATATCTGTTTTTGGTCTTGTCTCACAGCAGACATTTTGACTTATTATAGCAGGAAAAGCACAGGTGTTACTAAAAGCATTAACGATGGCTCCATTCTATTCAAGTGTCCACAATACCAGGGCCCTGAAACTGAAGCAGCTAAATGGAATTCAGCCATCATTAATATTATCATTTACACCAGAGCTTTTTCTACTCTGACATATCAAAATCCCAGCCTTAGTAAAATGCTTAGTATCATACTCAAGGGCATGTTGTCTGTGGTTCTGGAGGGAAAGGAAAGCTTTACTTATTTATGTCCTACATCCACACTCTCCTAGTTATACTTCGGATTGCAACCTGGAAAGCCTCCAGTCAATCAGTTTCTTTTGGCTTCTGCCAGCATTTCTCACTTTAACTTTCTACCTGATTAAATCTAAGCTCCTCTCCTCTCCTCTCCTCTCCTCTAATAGCTGAATCATGCAGTTGTAACAGTGAAACAGTTGGGAACTCTGCTGCTTGGACTTACCCAGAGCTCCCTGACAGATGTCTGTGCGAGTAGCTCCATCTAAGATGAACTCAGGCCGCTTGCAGATCTCCTGTCACACAGTGCACAAACCAAACCAATTAGTGCTATGCTTGCATTTGGGTACCCATTTTACAAACATGTTACATTTGCTGTCTTTCTCACGCTGTGTTGACTAGTGCTAAGGGCCTAGTCCATAGAAATAACACAATACATGGTTTGTACAGGTTTCAACAAGTCAAAATGCTTTTGAAAACCGCCACATTGCCAGTTAGAATATCCTTTGATATCTCTGTGCATCCAGTATAGTGATTGTTCTGAGATATGATGGTGTTTCTTGCCCAGACTTGAAGCGAGGGTGAAGCAGCTACCAAAAAACATCTGAAAAGCCGTCTCATTTAGATTTTACTTAAAATGTTCAGTTAAAAATGTAAAAACAAGACATTTTGGTTTAAGAAGCAGTCACCGCAGTTGTACCTGCAGTATATCTTGTCAAGCAAGAATGCTATTCATACCCCCCAAAAGCTAGTCACTTCATTTGGTTTTGCTTCTGGCTGAAGCTAGCACAGAAATCTGGCCACCCCACATCAGACTTCTGAGATGCTAAATTTGTTGGTCAAGAAATAGCTCCCAAAACCACAATGTCTCATTTTGACTTAGCTAGGTTAGCTTCTTGTGCTTGTTTCTAATCTTTGTGCTAAGCTAACATCCCAAAGCTATCTCTGTTCTGACAACAAGTACAAAGCTGAATCTATTAGGCGGCAACAGATAATTAAATGGCAACAATTTTGATAATCCATTAATCATTTATGTCATTTTTTAAGTTAAGTATTCACTGGTTTCCAAAATGTAAATATTTGCTAGTTTTCTTAGTCTTTTATGCTGTAATACAAAATTGAATATCAAGTATATTTCTCCAATGTGAAGCTGCTCCTTTAAAAATGCACGGCCAAAATTAACACCAGGCTGTTCTCAAACAGCCTGGTGTTAATTTTGGTTCATGTGATCTCTGTGCTTTCTTGAGAGGAAGCACAGAGATCACATGAAGCATTTCAGGAAAACAATGTTGCATTCTAGTGTTTCTTGTTCACGCCTTGTTTCCCAGTATCGCCCTGCTTCATGAACCATCTTCTACTCAGAATGTCGAGCGTGAGAAACCTCACATGAAGCTATAAAAGGAAATATTCCATTTATCCTCGTGCCCCACAGGCACACACAGCTGCACACAAACCACCAGGCACATGGTTGAATTCAACATTAACTATCACACACATAGGCTTAAATTCTCTTTTTCAGGCTCGCACAGAGCACAGATTTGTGGGGCATTGTGAACACCATGAACCCTCTTATGCAGCGTAAATATTACAGATCCTGTGGTGCAGGAAAGGCGCATGCATTATAAAACATCAGACTTTTTGGAGAGATCCCGGGAAGCATTAGAGCCGAAAGGCGCACACAGGATATACACGTGTTAACACACATGCACACATGGTGGTCTACGCACAGTGGCCCTCACACACTCAAATGGAAGCTGTGAGAGGAGCTAAGAGGCTGCAGTCACGCTGGTGATCACGACTCTGAGAGCTTTTAAGATCACGACTCGTCTTGCTGCTTTATTACAGGACTGACAACAGCGACCTGTCACGGCATGTGTGAAACGAACAGTAATGAGAGTGTGCTGTCTTCAGGGCTGCCGTGATAACACCTGATAAAGACAGTCCCTCTTCGCTCTTTGCTGTTATATTCAGCTACAGGGAGCACCCTGGTATATTTATAATGTAGTGAGCACTGATGAGAGACTGGGAGAGGAAGAAACACAGAGACAGGCAAGCAGGAAAAGATTAGGAAGCTACATGGAAGGATAAAAAGCAGGAAGAAGAGACAGATGTTAGATACTCTCTACCTCTCTGAGACATTTGCAAACTGGCTAAACTGGAGCAACCAGAACTCCTGACTGGTGTTGGAACATTAAAATGATATCGACCCATCATTCCTGACAGAAGGTTAAAGGAACAGTTATATCCTTATGCTCACTCCTGAAGTCATCAGTCAATGTCTGATGGATTTCATAGGATCATCAAACATGTAGAAAGTTAGTGTCAATATCCTTCACAGATTTCTCCCAAACTCTTATGTCCTTAAAATCACATACACTATACCGTTCATTAAACCTGATTGTTTTGTTGCTGCATTTGCGTAACTCTCAAAAGTCAGAATTAATAATATCCCCGCTAAGACACATCTTCAGCAAAATCACTCAGACCTATCAGAGTTCCTCACCGTAGGCCTCATCCAGCGGACTCCGGAGGTCTTGGCGGATCTCGGGCCGAGCTCGTTGAATCCCAGAGACGATGCAGCAGCAGGGAAGAAATCGTCCTCAAACAGCCTCCCACTCTGGAAGAACTGGGCTTTCAGACTCTCATAGTCCTGATTCAGAAACTTCACCGCTTTGTGGTTCTGTCCCAGACCATCATCACGATTCCACTGGTTCCTCAGCCTGGCGGCCATGCCTGTAGCATGAATTGGCTCCTCCATCCTGAGCTTGTGGGGTCAACTGTCACTCTCTGTTGGATGTTTGTGTGGAACTACAATAAGACGTAAAGATGTGTCAATAATTAATGAGGTAACTGTGACCTACTGTAGCTACAGTTTTGATGTAAAGCACTGCGGCAGCGCTGATGTAAATCTGATATAATGTGGTAATGGCATCAAGGCTCAATCATAAATCAGAATGAAACATCAGTAGCCATTAAGAAGCTATTAAATATTGACGAGACCAGGCTGCTGCTTGGTTGCGGTACCTGTGGTTCTCCTGTAGCTGGGTGCTTCGAATGCAATAACAATCACAAGGGTAGGGGGATCAAAATGCACAAGTTTTACAAGCTCTGGAGAGAGATGTCCTCCTCACAGACAAAGCAGATATTATCCCAATGAGCACCAGTCACAGTTTGCTGCTATCTTTCTTGACCTGATTCAGGAGTGCAGGGTTTCAGTCCTTCCTTGTCCCGCCAGCAGCTAAACCCTAAAAAAGAAGAAGTTAAAAATGAGATACTGAACAGAGGAAGAATGCAGAGAAGTCCATACATTTCTCTATACCTGACAAAAGCTAGAAAAAGACAAAAGCAGCAGCTGTGTACACCCTCTATACACACATACTGGGTTTAAAAGGCAAATGAGCCCTCCCTAATCTTTTTCAGTCAACCATATACACACATGCTCGCTATGCATAGCAAAGAGATTAGTCACAATAGGCATATCAGCTTGCTACTTTTACTGTGCGGCACTGAATGTGTACACAGTGTCAGTCAGAAACATATTAAAGTCAATGTTTAATCACACAGTTAGTATTATCAAAACGGTGGATGGTAGCTCTGTGTGTGTGTGCGTGTGGTGTGTTTATTGTGCACAGGCCCAACAGAAGGTGTGGTTTCGTGTGATTCTTGATGCACAATGAAGGCAGCACAAGGCTCACAACAAGCAAAAGCTCTCTCCGACTCTTTAATTAAGCAGAGCCAGGGAGGAGGAAGTGTAAACTGTCATTACTGCCACCAGTTCATCTCAGTTCGCCTGTCTTTCTAGGCCTTACGTTGCTTCTTTCTGTCTCACTATTTCTTTCTAACACAGGGAAACAGACATAACATAGACGGTTTTATTTTTAGCATCTCTTCCAGCGGCATCTCTTTTTTATTACTACCTCAACTCTCAACTATCCAAACTGAACACTCTTCCTGTTTCAAGACTCGGCTGTCATTCACACCAGAAGCTGAAAAGAGTTTGGCTCTCATTGGCTCAGAGAACGAGGAAGAGCCCTGTTGCACTTTCCACTGCTCACTGTGAACCACACCCATTAAAAACATCCCAGTTCACTGAAAACTGAAAAAAAATATTCCTGCTAACAGAGCCAGAGAACAGAACATGTAGCTACAACAACAGGTTTCCAAGTCTGTTGCAGAATTTTACAGACTTGTTTTACAATGAGAAACTGTGTAAGATTCAATGCTTTTACTATGATTTCCACTATTACTGCTGCTAGTAACGGTACTACTACAACTACTACTACCACCACTAGAGTATTACAGTTATTATTACTGCTGCTAGGCTACTACAGCTACAGCAGATAGCTAGCAGTACAAGAACTACCACTGCTAATGCTCTGACTCCTACTACAACTTCAATATCTACAACTATTTCTATTATTGTTACAAGTGTTATTACTAAAACCACTACTACACTCACTTTTGCTACCACAAATAGTATTGCTACTACTTCACAAAACCCAAAGCTTTTTTTGTTACTGACTGAAATGTGTCATAGCAACGAGTATCGGAAACTGAAAGAGTGAAAGCCAATTTCTTGTACGGCTGCTTGTGTTTTTATTCTTCCAAATAAGGTATCCAAAAAAAAATACTGCTTTGGCATTGGTACCAAAACTAAGGTACTCTTACTAACAAAATATAAAATAGACTTTGTCCTCAGTCTCACTTAAATCACATAAAAAAACAAAGCATTTCCCCTTCAGGGAGGCCAGTAAACTTATCTGTTTCTATAGAAAATGTTAGAGTACCTTAACATAAGGGTACACATAGTCATCTTTGACTTTTGGTTAAATTCTGCTTCATAGAAAGTTCTTCACTTCAGTTGTTTTTTATTCGACAATAAATGCTTCTTTATAGGTTTCTACCATACACCAACAGACCGTGTTTCTTTATACATAAGAAATATTTAGTGCTAAGTGTCATGAATCTGTTTTGGAAAAAAAAAAGTAAATGAATCCTGCAAAATAAAAATGTCATCCCACTAGTCCAAGGATGTGCATGCAAAATGGACTAGTACTAAAAGTATGACTACTTCTTCAAGGAGTTCTACTTCTGCAGCTGCTACTAAATCTACTGTTATTACTGTTAATGCAACTATTACTGCAGATCCTATACCTACAGTATAACACACATATTATACTGAAATGTTGCTGCAGTAATTACTGTAAATGGTACTTTTTTTATTTATATTTTATCAATTTTTTAAGCTACTTTAATAACAGTCATTAAAGAAAATATGTTGCCAAAGTAGGTGTGCTGGCATTACTGTAACGAAGTATAACATCCCAACCATTTGGTGTTTTTTTATCTCTGCTGCGTGTTATCAGGGCGCACTCAGCCCAACATGAGTTCAATCTGGCTGTAATGAATATTTTATTTCCTCTCACATGTGAAATACATTTACACACACCATTATACACACATACACACACACACACACAGAGATATCCTCCACCTCAGTGCAGGTAGTGACATTTATGAAGAATGACAAGCATTAGACTGCATGTCCAGACACATAAAGAAAGGCCTCCAGGCTTTTTCACCAGCAGCTACGGTCTAACAACACGGAACTGAAACATCCAAGACTCTGCTGGGGCTTATTCAAATAGATGAGGAAGTAAAGTAACTCTATGGAAATATATGCTTGCACCCAAACCATGACATAGAGTGTTCATGTGTTATATCACAACCGTGTACTGAAATAACTCCAAAGGCATCAGCGTGATATTTCCTCCATAACAGACCATGAAATGAAACGCAGCCATATGCAACCAACATGATACCAGTCATCTGGTGCCTTTACTAAAGGAGGACTTAGGTTACGTACATATTATGTTATTATTAGCTGTTATGGGTAGAAGATATGGGTCATGCAGCTATAAGAGGAACCATATACAGTATATAACAACAGCGATAAGGGGTCACATGAGTTTAGCAGCAGTCACACAGGGGTTTTCAAACCAATACAAACGTCAGTACAGTTAGGCTATGTGTCACTACTGCTTTTCTGCTGATGTGTGTCTGCGTCTAACGTGCCAATGGTTTCCTTCTCACGACACAGTGAGGGGACTCAGACTTCTTAAATACGTGCTAGTTGGGTGTTTATGCTATGAGTAAGCATTTTGACCGCCTCTGGTGTATTTCTGCATGCAGGGTTCATATTCCAAATACTGTGAAATGTAATATCCAAAGTGTTTGCTTTAGGGCCACGGAGAAAATAGACCTGCAGAGAAACTAGACACGGACAGTGTCCAATGGGCAAAGTAAATGCTGATTTAGCTGGGTATATGGGGACATATGGCTCTCACAGATAAGCGTGTAGTTCTGGTGGTAGGTGAGGTCCTTGAGAGAAGATACAGTGTCCAGCTGTCAAACTGCAACTTTCTCAAGTTGAGCAACACGAACAGCTGGGCGAACCCATTTCGTTTCACCACACTCACATCAAAGATAGTATCCACTGGCATTGAGAAGGAAGAAATGCAAGCGATAACGAGAGATTTTTGCGCAAATAACCACGCAACATTGGCAGACTTCATGGTGTTATGGTGTCGTAGAAGTTGTAAGAGACTGGTCTTATGCGAGGAGTTTGGTTTACATGACTGGTTACAGTTTTCACAATGCAATGGCTCACAAACTTCAAGCTCTCCTCATAGGCTATATATTAAAAAAAAGTTCAGGCTAGGATGTCAAAAGCATTTTGAGACATATATCTTCCTGCAGGGCGACACAAACTGTAAAGTCAAACCAGTGTTGAAGAAGGAATGTTTTATTTACCTTGCTGGTTGTTTCCTTTAAAAAAAGCCAGTTATTTAGACAGTCAATATGCAGCTTGACTTTCTGTTTTTCCTTCCATGTTTAGTGTAGGTCCTGCCCCTCTCCTGCTCTCTACTGCTACTCTCCTCTGATTTATTAGAACAATGCGCCCCCTCAGTGCGTCTGCGCAGTGCCCGCTTGTCATAAACCATACTACACCCTCCCTTTCGGCGTAGTGTATACACTGTGCTTTCATGTAGTTGTCTTTAGAGCATAGCCTTCTTGACAAAGTAGTTCAGTCTTGTTTAGGTTCAATGTATATACATTGTAGGGAACTACTGTGGCATCAGATACAGTTTTAATAATAAAACAACATGTTTCTATGATATTGTGCATTATTATGGAAGGTAATGTGTCCATATGTAGCCTTGCCTTTTTCAGTGCTGGAATGTAACTAATTATATTTATTCAAGTAGACTACTGTACTTGGACTTTACTTACTTTACATTTTAAACTACTTTAAACTTGATAAAATATTACCCTTTTTACTCCACAACATTTATCTGACTGCTACAGCTTACAAATTAATATTTTACATACAGTCTGTTTGCAGCTTCAGTAGCTAATAGTTAGCTCCATCTCGATCAGATGCAACATTAACTAGTTGCATCAGTAATAATAATTCAAAAATATAGCATATAATAACATAACACTGGCAGGCTAAAGGACATTTTAAAGTTTTGTTGTAAGGTTTTTGCTCACCATCGTTTTTAAAACAGTCTATTATTTTGATTAAGTTCATTTTCACAGGAAAAATCAACGTCTTACTAAACTCCAAAAGCTTTAATTAATGTATAGAAATGTTTTTGTTATACCAACCCATAAAGAATGATAAGAGGGGTGTAAAACAAGATTTAATCAGTCAACACTGACATCTAGAGGCTATAATTAGTAAATGCGATGTTCCTACATTCGGAATTCATGTCCCAGCAGGGAGTGCGGCAGAGCACTTCCCGTCGTGCTTTGCGCTAGTCCTGTTCTGCGCCGCTCGCGTGTCTTCCGCTGCCGCCGTTGTTCCATTGAGAGAACCTCAACATGGCATCCGATGGACCACCGGGCACCGATTCCCTCCCGTCCGATTTAGGGAGTGCTATTGCAGCATTGAACTCATGGAGCCACCCGGAGCTTCAGTCCAAGCTGGCGGAGCTGGGGGCGCCAACGATGGGTAAGAAAAGACCGGGAAACACGGAGAGCGCCCTGGAAGAAGGACTGTGTTTAGCTAACAGTAGCTAGTCAGTTGCTAATGCTAGCTAGCAAAACGCAACACTTCCGTTGCAATAACGTTAAGCTAAAGCTAGGCCTGCGGTGTGTTTACACTTTCTTTAGAGAGTAAGTAATTAATTAATTAATTACGCAAATAATTTACCAAGACAATGTGTTGAAAGTACCACTAACAACATGTATGAGGTCCTGTAGGTAAGCAGCCCATTGATTTAGCTTACAAGTCAGAGTTATTGCTAGCTAACTTTTCTGCTAGTCCGTGTAGCGTTGATGAGGGCTTATCTAGTGTGTCAAACACAGCTTACATTCATAGAAGTGTCAGTGCAATGTTATATCATGGTTGTTGTTAACAGTAGAGTCTACATTTATTTCTTGAATTAAGTTTTTCGTCATTCTTCAGGTCCCAGAGAGGAGCTGATTGACAGACTGAAGGGCTACATGATACAGGTAAATGTAACTACAAGTAACAGCAATTCCCATGTATTGATGTTGAGTGTCTTGAGTGTTTTTTCCTGTTAGTGTTGACGTGTAACTAGCTAGGAAAAGCACATTCTGTACTTTAGACTTTTCAGCAGCACTCCTACTTAACTACAACATAGCTACATGTGGGGGCAGTCTGCTTCAAGTATAGTATTGTTGACCACCTTGCAGCTACACATGACTAGCTAGTGATAAAGTAGTGCCTTGCGCATGCTTCAAATGTAGTTGTGAAGAGAGGCTAGTGTCGACTCTTCTGACCTGTACCGTCTTCATTCAATTAAAGAAACAATGCACAATCAACGTCTCAGATGCTGTTGCTCAAAAGGTCTTTAGCACAAAAGCATTCACTCATTTGTGCATGTGTGTTTCTCCCTGCAGACTGGGATGCTCCTCAGCAAACCTAATGATGACAAACCAATGGGCTCCCAGGTAAGTGTCACATATCAAATGGAAAATGTGGCTGAATATGTGAGAAGATTTTTTATACATGATAAAACTGCTTACTACACACCTTTACTGTAAATATTAATGTCACATGAAGGGTACATTAAATTTATGTTATATGAATAAAAGAATAATAAGAATGAAGCCTCACTAATGGCCTCAATGTGAGTTCACTTCACACCCTCAAAACTCCCATTCTCCTCTCCAGATGCCAGGTATGCCTCACATGCCCCCGATGTCCATGCCACCCATGCCTCCTGGTATAGGCATGCTGCAGGCTATGAGCATGATGCCCGGAGGGCCCCCTCCCCCCGGCATCCACATGGGCATGGAGCCCCCGGGTTTGCCCCCTCCAGGCCTGTCGCAGGATGATCAGCTGAAGATGGCTCAGCAGAGAGCAGCCATGGTGCTGCAGCAGGAGGAGAGAGCCAAGCAGCAGGTGAGGGCGGTTGGACCACAAGTTTACTGACTATGTGATCCACTTGTTGCATTTAGCTTTGTCTTTTAAAACACAAACATAATGAGATGCAATCAAGTCTGTGAAATGGTAAGGTTAAGAAAAACAAAAAACAGGTCCTTAAAACATCTTTCATCAAAGCAAGGAACTCAAATTATAGAGAACAACCCAAAATATCTGCTCTGGGTAGTAGAATCTAAATTACAAAAACCACAGCAACAACTGCCCCACGTATAGGTGATTAATTTTCAGTCACTGTAGAGCAATGCAACAAGAACTTTCTGCTTTTTTGGTAAAAAAAAAAATTGCAGGACTAGACACAGAAAATACTGTTAAGTTAATTTTAGTTTGACTGTTGTTCAGTCGTTATTGTTTCTGTGTATCACAGGGTGATTCCCATGGCATGGATGAACATGATCTTCTGGAGCAGCAGAAGAGGGTGAGACAATGAATATAGTCCACCTGTTAGATAAAGTCACTTAGCTATACTGGATTATCAGATAGAGATTTGAAAAATGCACTCTTAGGAAACGTTCCCGCTGTGTGTATAATTCACTTTTGTGTCACTAAAATCATTAAACCACATATTTTTGTACATTTCCAAATTAATAACAGTTTTAAAATAATCCCCTCATAACAGTTAAATGGACTGCATTTATACAGTGCTTCTCTACCTTAATGGACAAAGCGCTGTACAATCTTGCCTCCCATTCTCTCACACACACACACACACACTCTCTCTCTCTCTCTCTCACTCACTCACTCACTCACTCACTCACTCACTCACTCACTCACTCACACACCAATGGAGGCGGCAGCGCCTCTTGAGTGTCTTGCTCAAGGACACTTCGACACATGGACAGGAGGAGCCAGGGATCGAACCGCCAACCCTGGGATTAATGGAAGACCCCCTCTACCTCCTGAGCCACAGCCGCCCAGTTATCCTTTTCTATCCCCCCCTCCTTTTTTTTGTTCTTACACACTCGATTCTACTCTTTTTTTTTTTTTTAACCATGTATTTAATTTAATTCCATTCTCCTCCCTTCTTGTGTATCAGGCTGCAGTGCTGCTGGAACAGGAGCGTCAGCAGGAGATGGCTAAGATGGGGGGGCCCAGAGCCATGCCCCCTGTCAGCGCAATGAGAGGTATGGTGATGTAGTGATTATGTTGAGATTTCTTATTCCTGCTACACATTACCTCACCCATAATAAGTTATTTTTATAACACAGTTTCATTCTAGTGTAAAAACAGAACCATGTTTCCAGATATCGATTAGTGCAGAAATGACAGCGGTTTCATCTGTACTCTAAGGGAGAGGCTTGAGGTCTCCAGTGAGGTTTATGGGCTGACTTTTTAAACCACGTTTGGTGTAAATGATCACATTCTAAATAACAAACTTTCATCACCTGCAAACTTGTTCTTTCTGCAGGTTTGGATCCTCGTGCGCCGCTGCCTCCTGGTGTGAGTATGTTGCCGACCCAGAAACAGAGAGTGCCACCTCCCCCAGGAGAAGACAACAGAGAGGTAAGCAGACGTTTTTCATACATTTCTGCCTTGTGGGCCTGCACATGTACACACATTATTATCCCAATTGAAGCTGAGAGATGGATTGAGCATTAGCTTTAAAATCAATAAAAATGTCTTATAGTTGTGTTAATTGGGGCGTGATTGTTCCTTTTCAGGGACTTAGATCTCTTATTGATTGACAGCTGGCAACTACCTTGTGCTACATTCTTAGTTTTGTGTTTTTTTTTTTGCTTCCATTCCAGCCCTGGCAGAGCGAGGAGGTGAGCATCAGTGGGCCCAAGATCCCTCAAGCTCTGGAGAAGATCCTCCAGCTGAAGGAGATCAGACAGGAGCAGCTCACCGACCCCACGGGTCAGTACAGCTGCATCTTTTCTGTTTGACAAAAGAAAAAAAGAACACGTTGACAGTTAAAGCTGCGCTGCATGCTGAAGAAGATAAATAATAATTACTCAATTTTACTGGAATGTTTGTCTATAGGAAGGTTAGACGCTGGGATGCAGTTGGGATGTGGGAGCATTCAGGTTTATAATCTGTTTCTGTTTATCTTCTCCTCCTTTCTGAAGAAGAGGAAGATGATGAGGGAGCAGAGATGGACAACTCCTCTGCACCAGTCATGTCTGAGACAGAAGACGATGACGGCCAGATATCTAAGAAAGATGTAAGTCTATTAATACTATACAGACCCAGCATCACAGTTCTGTACTTGTGATATTCCAGTTGTATGTTGTTACCACAGCACTCTACTCATTGTATTATGGTAATTCAGAGGCAAATTGAATTCATCTTGGACATTTGAGTCATATCTCATTCCTAAATGAGGGCATATGTGGTGTTGTTGTTGTTGTTGTGAAAACAGAACCTAAATTGACACAGTCCTCTGTGTATTCATATTTGCACGGCATCGCCCAAAACAGGCCAAGATAAACAAGTGCATAACATGAAGTAATGCAAGGGACATTTCTCATATATATGTTTTTAATAAATATTTTTAAGCTCTAATTTTTTAATTAATGAACCAACCTTCCCTTCAGAAAAACCGGAGACGCAGAAATCGCAAGAAGAAGAGCAAACAGAAGCGAGCCCAGGAGAAGAAGGAGCAGGCGGAGCAGCAGCAGCAGAAGAAGGAGGAGGGCAGTGACAAAGAGAAGGAGAAGGACAAAGAGAAGGAGAAGGAGTCCGAGGTGGAGATCGAGTACATCACAGAGGAGCCGGAGATCTACGACCCCAACTACATCTTCTTCAAGAGGATCTTTGAGGCGTTCAAGGTGACTACAGAGCACTGTTGACTTGCTGTACTGTATATAAGTATTGTTTTAATTTCCCCTCGGCAGAAGACTGTAATGACCGGGGTTTGTACAAAGTCTTGAAGGTTTGGAAAATGCTTGATTTTAACTGTTATGTTTTCAAGGTTAGGAATATGCTTGAATTCGAATATACTCCTTGAAAAATGCTTGATTTTCAACACAATCTGGTGTTTCATATAAACTCATATAAACTAAAAATCTTATTTAATATATTTGAAATGAAACTATCCCATTGTCATATTTTTTTGTTGTCTCCTGGCATTTATAGTAACAATTTAGATGTAATGATAAAGGCTTCGAGAGTCTAGAAATGTTTGGTTTAGTTACCTTGAAAGTGCTTGAAAAGCTCTATGAACCCTGAATGACAGGCTGATTGTTTTTGTGTTGCTTTCAGGCGTATTATGGCATTTGCTTTAGTTTTGCTATAATGCGGCTGTTTCCTTCTCTTTCCTAGCTGACTGATGATGTGAAGAAAGAGAAGGAGAAGGAGCCTGAGAAGGCAGAGAAGCAGGAGACGGCCGTGCTGCGGAAAAAGGGATTTGAGGATGAGAGGAAAGACAGCGACGACAGTGATGAGGTTTGAATCCTTCCATCTGTTGGGAAACGGAAGAGAAAAAACAAAATCTTTTAGTTTACATGTAAAACATTTGGAATATTTTTCACATGCAGGAAATCAGACCAGATGTACCTAAACTCTCAAAGAAGAAGCTGAGGAGGATGAACAGGCTGACTGTGGCTGAACTCAAACAGGTAAATTTAAGAATTAATGGTCATGACTACTATGACGATTACACCTGTCTTTTAGAATAATTGTGATTTCTTTCCGCCTGCTGTTGCGGTTTCACTTCTATCAGTAACACTTCATCTCATTTCTCTTCCTGCCTCTTTGCTCCAGCTGGTGGCTCGTCCAGATGTAGTGGAGATGCATGATGTGACGGCCCAGGAGCCCAAGCTGCTGGTCCACCTAAAGGCCACCAGGAACACGGTGCCAGTGCCCCGCCACTGGTGCTTCAAAAGAAAGTACCTGCAGGGCAAGAGAGGTATAGAGAAGCCTCCGTTCGAGCTGCCTGAGTTCATCAAGAAAACGGGTATCCAGGAGATGAGGGAGGCCCTGCAGGAGAAGGTGGGTTACCAGAGAGACATTTGTTACTTTTCCAGACACTCCACTACTTTTCTATGTTTAAAGAAGAACGAGCAGTGAAATTCACACGTAGCTGCTTCTTTTCTTTTTTTAATTTTCCGTCCACAGGAGGACGCCAAAACCATGAAAACCAAAATGAGAGAGAAGGTTCGTCCCAAGATGGGAAAGATCGACATCGACTACCAGAAGCTCCACGACGCCTTCTTCAAATGGCAGATCAAACCCAAACTCACCATCCACGGAGACCTTTACTACGAGGTACTAGATCTCACTTCTCACTTTTTTTTTTTTTTTTTTTTTTTTTACCTTTCAGTAAAATCTTCTTCATATCCTGTGGGAAGGAGTTGTTAAATTTTAAAGGTTAAATTACTTTTTTTTTTCTTCATTATTGTTCCATGCCGATCCCCTTTGCTGGAAATGAATAGTCAGTACTGTAAGCTGCTTTTAAAAAGCCCACCAAGTGACCTGCTGTGTGTGTGTGTGTTTTTGTGTCTCTGCAGGGAAAAGAGTTTGAAACTCGTCTGAAAGAGAAGAAGCCGGGTGATCTGTCTGATGAGCTGCGTATCGCTCTGGGCATGCCAGTTGGACCTGTAAGATCCACTAACATTATGATTCCTTGTGAATTTACCGAACTAAAAACAATAAAACCGCAACTACCATAGAAAAGAAACAATGGAAACCAGTGAAATTAAGTGAAACATCTCTCAAAAAATACAAAAATATGACCGTATACAGTATATCCTGAGTAGTATGAGATTCCAATTGTGCCAAAGATATGTCAACTGCTCTGGTCAATATATCTTATCTGTCTTATTCTGTTATCCCTGCTGTTATGTCACTTTCCCTATTATCCCGCTGTGTCGCTCTCCTTGTTACTGCTGTTAAATGCATGAATGTACAGGCTGTGAAAATGGATCTCCTCCTGTAAGATGAGACTTGTTTATTCAGCCACACCGACCCGGTAACAAGGAAAGGAACAGCTGAGACAATGACAGTCATTAAAAAAATATACCCGGGCAGTCTTTCTTTGTTTTTTTAAAACTTCAGTTGCGGGTAACACCAACTGACATGATATAAATGAATGTTGAACATATTTTTAGCTCAAATAAACCCTCAGAGAATTAGCCCAGTATTCCACAAAGGATCCAAATAGAATAGTTTTGTCTACAAAACACCCAGTAAGAAAAAGGTGCAGGTCAGCGATGTTATGTTGACAGTGTCTCTTCTTCCCCAGAACGCCCACAAGGTGCCTCCTCCCTGGTTGATAGCCATGCAGAGGTACGGCCCCCCTCCCTCCTACCCCAATCTCAAGATCCCCGGACTCAACTCCCCCATCCCAGACGTAAGAGTTCTTTTTTATATGATTGTACTACAATAAAGATGATCACATTAGAGTGTCAATATGTTTAATTTTTCTTGTTTTTTTGCTCTTGTGTTTCTCTTCATCCTCTTGCTCCTCCGCCTGTTAGAACTGTACGTTTGGTTATCACGCCGGAGGCTGGGGGAAGCCGCCAGTAGATGAAATGGGCAAACCTCTTTACGGCGATGTGTTTGGGACCAATGCTGCAGACTTCCAGGTCAGGACCACACAGCCTCTTACACACACATACATACATACATAACTTAATTTTTTCAGTACATTATCAGCACCATCCTTTGGCTGCGTGTCCTCTTTTAATCAGCTGAAATACATGAACAAAAACAAATGCAATCATTTCTCAAAATGAATATAATGAAACAATGAAAAATTATACAAAAAGATTAGAAAGCAAGCAGGATTGGATATTGTTTTCCCACAGTGTTAACATCAACAGCTATGGATACAACTCTATTTGAAAGGTTTATCATAGTACTTGGAAAAAACAACTGAAGATGTCTTCAATTTGTATACTCAAAATCTTGAACAGAAAAGATTTTAAGCTTTAAATTAATCAGAAATGCAAATGGTTTCTTGGTACATTGTTGATCCTGGTAGAAATGTTTCCAATCTACTGGTCTGTTCTATTAGGTGTACGAGTGTTTCCATTTTCATTTCCTTTCACCTGTCATCCGAAATTCTCTAACAACAGAATGAGGTTTGTATACACCCACATTGTTAATTGCCAGACTTATGGACGAGTATGTTTTTGTTTATGATCAGGCCAAAGCGGAGGAGGAGGAGGTGGATCACACACCGTGGGGAGAACTGGAGCCTTCGGATGAGGAGTCGTCGGAGGAAGAGGAGGAGGAGGAGAGCGACGAGGAGAAACCAGACGAAACTGGATTCTTTACACCAGCAGACAGGTACTTGACGTGCAAATTGTGGTCAACACTTTAATCAAGAAGTCACAAAATATGAATCATGAAGAGTCTCATTCCAAAATAAGAGGTTCTTCTTTGACATGAGCTGCAAGGTTAAATGTCAGTTTTTCATTACATTCTTGCCAATGCAGAGACGCACACACTAATGAAATTACCATAATTTACCATGTAATTGTAAGATCAACTTTCAGATTAAAGCAGCAGGTCTGATTAGAGTTTGAGTAGGTTCAGTTGATGAGGTGTTTGACTTTGGTGTTTGATTTCTTGGCGACTTCTGTGTGCATGCCCTTGTCCATCTGTGTCATTTGCTTTTGATTTAGGCCATTTCTGCCTATATGTTCAAATCACATAATATTCATACAAGTACACAAAGATGCATTCATGGGGATGGACACGCATGGATAAACTCATCATGCACTGTATGTCATTTTGTGTGTTTCAGCGGGCTGATCACCCCTGGAGGCTTCTCGTCAGTACCCGCCGGCATGGAGACCCCAGAGCTGATTGAGCTGAGGAAGAAGAAAATCGAGGAGGCCATGGATGGGTGAGTTTCGCTCTGTATTGTCGCAGCAATGCTGCTGTTTTAATTTCCCATTTACTCCCAACAGCAGTGCTCCTGCTGTTTTGGTGCACCACGCGCTAGGAGCAGAGGGAACATTTTCAGTTAATGGGTTTACAGAAAGAGCTTAGAATATGAAAAATAAAAACATTTATGCAAATGTTACAGGATAAAATATAGTTCATATGTCATCGTTCATCTAAAAAAAATAGTAATTATATGATTATAACTACCTTTTACTGCCCAAAATTGTGGAAAAAATGTCTTTACACAAACTAAGTCTTCATAAGTGTTAATGGATCAATGCTATTTGTTCTGTACTCATCAGATAGAAGATCTCTGTTATATTATGAAATATTATTATTGTTCCTAGGTATTTTATATGGTAAGAAACTTTGGAAGTGACCACCAGCCACATTAGTCTGTAACCAACAATCATTTAGAGATATTGTCCTGTTCTAAAACCTTGTTATTTAGGATACATAGTTAGTGACTAATATAAGCTAAATGCTTGTTTTCTTGGTTTGTTGTGCTCATAGAAATGAGACACCTCAGCTGTTCACGGTGCTCCCAGAGAGACGAACTGGCCCCGTAGGAGCAGCCATGATGGCGTCAACACACATCTACGACGTGTCAGGGGTAAGACAGCTGTGTGGGCTTGAGATGAGATATGTTTGTGTGTGTACAAGTGTATATATGTCCAAGTTCTGTCTATAACCATACCTTAAATCTGTTCCTCTGTCTGTCTTCCTCTTGTTTTCCCTCTCTGCTGTCTTCAGGCTATGGCAGGTCGTAAGGCGGGCGGAGGGCAGGAGTCACAGGGTGTGGAGGTGGCCCTGGCTCCGGAGGAGTTGGAGCTGGACCCCATGGCCATGACACAGAAGTACGAGGAGCACGTCAGAGAGCAGCAGGCCCAGGTGGAGAAAGAGGACTTCAGCGACATGGTGGCTGAGCACGCTGCCAAACAGAAGGTACGGGGACACCGAATCAATGTCATTATTAAAGTTCATATAAATAAATTAGTCATATTTAAGCTCCACATAAGTGTTTTATTTATAAACTAAAGGCAAGTGGGAGGCTGTTAATGCAGCCTGGTTTACTGTCATCTCAGTTTTCCCTTTTGTGGTGACATTTGAATATTAATAGCCTCTCCCCCCCCCCCCCCCCCCTTTCTGCTTGCTTGTCACCGTACAGCAAAAAAAGAGGAAGGCCCAGCCACAGGACACGCGAGGGGGCGCCAAGAAATACAAAGAGTTCAAGTTCTAGAGCAGAAACACCGAGACGAAGCGCTGCGAGAGAATGAGCCACCACAGGAAATGAAAAAGGAAGAGCTGTACTCGGATTTTAATTTCGGAGGATGCAGACTGCAACACCAATCATCTGTTAGACCAGTAGCAGTAAACATGTTTTTGTTCCTTTTTAAAACTATAAATAGGCGATGCTTTTGTGACGCATCTCATGTAATCTGTGTCACGTGAGAAAGGTGACGTCTGTTTGACTCTACATTTTATGGTTATTTTTTCTCTGTAACCATGTCTTTATTTCTGTTTTTGTAAATAAATGAAGTGATGACAAGAGTTCACAACTGTACTGCCCCCAGGTTTCCATTTCGTCATTGTGTGGGTAGTTACTGTTAGGGTTCACTTACATTAGATCTGAGTCAGCAGATCCAGTCAGAAGCAGAGTGACTGTAGGCTGAAAGGAGGAAAAGTATGTTGTTTGTAATATTTTGGGGAATTTGTGGGGTTAAATTACATGAAGAGAAGTTTACGTTGTACGATTTAAACACGTATTACACATGGAGGTTTTAAGGCTGATTCTGGTCAGGGCTGTAGTCAAGACCACAGATGTTTAGTCCAAGACAAGTCCAAGTCTACTAACTGGTTTTAGTTTTAGAGTTCTGTTAGAATTAGTATTCAGGCAGATGCTATACTTAAAAGTAACTAGAAATGAGCATGTAAAGTGAATATATTTAAAAATTTCCTCAAATGTTTGGTTGGTGGCTAGTCCATGTTTTTTAAAGGTTTGACATTAAATAGTTTGACATTTTGGGAAATAAGCTTATTCGCTTTCTTGCCAAGAAGATTTATACAACTCATGTCTGTATGCTAACTATATATGAAACTACAGCAGCCGCTTAGCTTAGCTTAGCTTAGCATAAAGACTGGAAACGGAAAACAGCTAGCCTTATCAGTGCCTACCAACACCTCCAAAGCTCACTAATTAACACGTTAAACCTTGTTTGTTTAATTTGTCCAACAACAGAAGTGATGAAATGACGATTCACCATTTTACAAGGGGTTACATGTCGGACTATTTCTTGGTCGGGAGCAGTAACTTCCTGGAGACTCAGCTGTTTCCCTGGTTCGGAGCCAAGAAACCGTCCAGTACGTAACCTCCTCCTAATCAAGGTAAATTATCAAGATGTGGTGTATTTTTGGAAATATACCACATTTAAAACCAAAAAGTCATTTTTAATTTTCATAAGGAGACATGAGCTACCAGCTCAGTTGCTACGGTAACACTGATGTGATTATCACTCAAACCAAGATGTCTGGGGAGCACCGTGTGCATGAGGGACTTGGGGGGTTTATGTCTCAGACCTTCAAGTAATGACTCATTAATTCTCACAAACATGCAGACTCCTTGCTGATGTGCTGCAATACAACAAGCTGCAGTGCACGGTTCTACAGCTAGAGGGCAGTAGAGGACTCTGAACGTGACAGTCACCTGACTGTCTCGGAAGCACAGTGACCTAAATAGCTGCTGGCTCAGTCACTAGTACACACGCTTACACGCACACGCACTCACAGGGAGCAACAGTCTGTTCAAAATCAAAGGCTTTTACTGTCTTAAGACAAAATATAACAGCACATATACTGCAGATATTACAGAGCTGCCAAAGCTGGTTGGACAACTGATGGTGATTGTTGCAGGTATTGTTATTATTTCACAGTGACACCTTTTTGAGTGGGACACGTGCCCATTCTGGAGTGAATGACATCATCTCCTGGCATGTAAGCATGTCTTCACTTCTGTTTGCCAGCACTCATTGGTTCAGTATGGGAGAGAGACTGTAATGATACTGCCCACAGAGCCATCCATCCAATCCAGTGTATTGCTATTGTTTGTTCCTGCAACATTCAAAACTTCCTCATCTTTTACACCTAAATTACTTGGAACGGCACATATTTACATTGATACATTGTTTTCAGCAAAATAAATATATAGTGGAAAGTACAATGTGCATTTTTCAAGCAAAAATGCCCAAAATTGACTGCTTCATGCCTCTCAAATGTGAGGATTTGATGCGTTTCTTTGTTATATATGATAGTAAACTGAATATCATTGGGTTTTGGGCTGTTGGTCAGACAAAACAAGCATTTTGAATGTGTCATCTCGGGCTCTGAGAAGCTATAATGGGCATTTTTTTATTATTATCAGACATTTTATAGACCAAATGATTACTCGATTAATTAAAAAGATAATTAAGAGATTCATCAGTGATTAAAATAATCGTTAGTTGCAGCCTTAATATTGAAGAATTGCTTTATTTTGCCAAATATTGCAAATACAGAGAGCAGTAGAAATCCAATGCACGTCAGTATAATTCAGTTGAGAGGCATAATGTCAAAGACTCCCAACCTATTCTGTTGCAAATACTGTATACACTGCACAATACTTCGAAAATGTATGAAAATAGCTGTAGTAGATCTCCATATGTGGGTAATTGTGTTGCGTAAGAGACGGTATAAACTTAATTGATTTTGACATTGGCTCTGGAGCCTGTGCAGTGTCACTTGATGACCTGGCAGATTTAGGGTGCTGTGTAAAAAGTAACCCAGGATTATCCCGTGACCATGTTTTAATCTGCTTGATTCTAATCTCTTTATCAATGGCAGGAGAGAAGCATGTTAAAAAGAGCATGGGGGGTTTGCACCGCGTTCAAGTCATCCGGCTGATTATCCAGAGCGAGGGACGGAGAACAGGGATAGGCGGCCAGGTGGAGAGTCTGCAGGGTTTTAATTCCAGCTGATTTCACTGATTGTCACACCTCCAATCTAAGAGGAAGAGCTAGCTAGCAAGTTACATCAGCTTTTGTTTTGCTTGGTTGCAATGAAAAACCAAACTCTCTTCTTCTTCTCGTCCATACATGGTCGCCCTTGACTAAAATCTGAATAAGTGTCTGAACCTGCAATCTAAAGGGCATGAAACAGTCTTACCACCTCTAATACATACACCTCTAATACACTCTAATAATGTTGCTTCAGCTGCCCTCGTGCTACTTCCAAGATTGTACGTGTGGCATGTTTAAACTTAAACTTGTTATTCCAGTACTTTTGGTTGAAACAGAATAGATCAAAACATGTTTTGCAGTAGCCTGTTTTGCCCCAAAAATCAAGCAGCACAGTACTGTTTTATGCTGCAGTGCTAAAATGAAAAGCCCATGTCAGTGATGTCTTAATGGATTTGATATAAACAAATATGCATAAAGAGGGAACATTCTGTACAAGTAAGCAACACCATTAGCTGTTTGCTTTCGGTTACATCATTACTACCAGTGGTTACTGACATGCTCTCCAACCAGCAGCAATTTCCAGTCATTTTACTATCATTTATTCAATTGTGATATTTCAAACATCCCCTGAATATTGTGTACAGAGCAGCACACGTTTGAAAACCATTCACCAACATTTCAAGCATGTAATGTTGTTGTAAGCCCAGATCACAGCTGTGATAATCTGACCATGGAGGCACGTCGAGCTGATGGCAGCCAGCCGTGCTGTGACGTTGGTGGAGTGATTAGGTCACCTTCTGATTCATATTCAGATTCAGAGATTGTAATCAAGGCCCTGCCTTTGTCACCTGAGGGTGCAAACACTGCACCTGTTTCATGCTGCACTGACAGGCAGCCAAACACAGGGAGGGCTGCAGCATGTGCAGCAGACAAGCATTTGTGTATTTTTCTGTTAATAGATCCTGTTTTCTCACAAATTACAGCTTGAAACCACATGCATACTACATTTTTACCTCATAATCAGCAATAATCTTCTCTGAACATTAAAAGATGGGTTTTTGCTCTACATGCCTGGTTGTCATTCAAGAGTGAACAAGTTCACAGTATGGAATTCACAGACCATAACCGGTTTTGCACCTTTGTATATTTGCCTGCTCACAACGGCCGAAAGAAGGTATGTGTGTGTCGGTGTGAGAGTTTGTGCTTGTGTGTTACTAATGGGAATCATTTCAGTCACACCTGAGACTCCAGTCAGTGTGCCATATTGGCCTAAAATAGAACAATTCACAAATTTACCTGCACTGATCTTCAGTAAAACATCAGAATATGTATTGTTTTCCTGCAATAATCACACAAAGTGTAATTCTGCAGGTGGTGTCAGGGTAAAGCAGTGAATGATGGGTCAACATTGACACTGAGGTTTATCTAAGGTTTAAATTAATGCCGCTGTAAGGAGGAAAAGGTGTTGTTCCACTATGCGCTATTGGTGTTAATCATCTATTTGATTTGCTTGTCTAATGATAACTAGGAAATATTCAACTGACAGGCCTAAATTGATAAGGTATGTATTCGTTTATATTTTCTTGATAGAGATTTCTAACTGACCACACCTTCAATACAGCCGTAGCGCCTGCAGGGACATTTTATTTCTTTACTTTATTTGCATATAAGTTAAAAATACTGAGTGCTGATACATTATACTGACTTGAAACCTGGCTAATATAAAATCAGGTTTTATCAAGACATATTTGGACTATATACTGTATTAGATGCACTTGTAGATATGTTAATAGCGGCATATGCAGTACCATATCCCAGTGTCCAATATATATATATTTATGCAGTAAATTATTCCGCAATAACATGCAAGGGCAGTTTGATCAGTTTTTGTATGTTTTGAAATATATTTCAGAAATAAGTGTGACTATGGGTCAAAGCTCACAAGGTAACTCGCTATCTCTTTTCAATTTCAAATTTACTTTGTTTGCATGAGTTACAGTAGTACAGAGGATATACTGTACTATGCATGTACTGTTTACAAAGTAAGTACAATAATCCAGAATTAAGAAAGGTTTGCACATTACTACACTATATACTGCAGTATACAGTACTCCATACACTATGCTACTTTACTATGAAGCATATTGTATTATAGCAAAAGAATAAAACGTTACAAAAAATAATTAAGAAAATATATTGAAATAAAAATATATGATATATATTACTGTAATAATAATGATAAAAAACAATTTATAATATAATATAAAATAATATATTTTGTATATTTTTATTTTTATTCATAAAATATGGATAATGGTAATAATAATAAAATAAAATAAATAATAAAAAAAATAAAAGTAAATAATAAAACATACACAAATAAATAAAATAAATTCATATAAAAATAATTTAAATAATAATAATTTAAAAAAGAATCTGTCTCAATTCAATTAAATGAACTTTGGTAATATGAGGTACAACTAAATAATCTCCAAAGGTTTGGAGGTAAACCAATTCCACCCTATATGTAATATTTGTACAACCTCTGTCTAAAATAAATAAAAAAATTAGGATAATAGAATAATATGTATGTATATGTATGTATGTATGTATGTATGTATGTATAACAGTGCAGTAAATTTAATAAAACACGGAAACCCAGGATTTAAAAAAACACAGTAACATAACCACTCTATTGGCCAGCCCTCTCTCTCTCTCTCTCTCTCTCTCTCTCTCTCTCTCTCTCTCTCCTGCTGTACGTCCTCTAACTAAAGAGGCGTTGCTCGTTGGTTTCTGCTCATTGTGCGACTTCGGCGAGAGAAATTTCCGCTTCCTGCACCGATAAACACGACCGAGCCACACACACCGAGCAGACACGAAGTTGAGGCGCAGCGGGTAGAGCGAGGACACACACATACAGACGGACGCGGGGATTTGCCGCCTGCCTTCGGGTACAAACCCCGACGACTGCGATGGTTTCGCTATCAGGCGGCGAATAGCACAAAAGGGACCAACTTTCCGTTTGCAGTGAACACGGGAGCGTTTTACGCATTTGCACCACCAGGAGCCTGAAAAAATAAGGCAAAGGAAGAAGGAGGAGGCTCCAAAAAAAGGACAACACACACACACACACACACACACACACACACGGAGAAGCCAGGCTACTACGGGTATTCCTCCTCTCAGCTCCGTCTGAACGCCCGTTGTCAGCCTCCAGGATGTCGGAGCGAGGAGGGCTCCCGCGGACTGGGGGCGTCCCTTCGCCGCACATGCAGCCGTCCAAGCCGGTCAGCATCACCTCCAACCGGCCGGTCCACATGAACCTGTACGCTACCTGGGAGGTGGACCGCTCCTCGCCCAGCTGTGTGCCGAGGTATGTGAGGGAGGGAGGGGGGGCACGGCGAAAGCCGAGCATGACTTATCATTTTTGTGGGTGGAAATGACCCACTCACTGTGTTTACCCTGGGGAATTTTAAATATACAAACACTCATGGGTGCCTATATGAAAAGATTATCACCTCATATTATAGGATTGTTGCTGTTAATGTAGTATTATGGTCACATTTAAGGCAATAATTACCATTTTCTTTGCTCTAACTGGGATAGTTACTTGTTGTGACCCCTTTTAGCCCACCCAGGACCTTTTGGAGGTCCTCAGACCCCAGTTTGTCTACCACCAGTTCACCCAAATAATCTTTACCCAGTAGCTTTTGCAACCATAATGTTATAGATGGCGCACACAGATATGGTTATCTTTTATACTCATAACTGTTTGTGTTGGAGCAGCTGCAGCCTTTCCCCAGGAGATAGCCTCAGTTGTCGCCCACCTGATCAATGCAGACACAGAGACTGATGAAGCATTGGGTTGCAGACTGTCACTGCAACTATAGAAGGGCATTTTGTTTCCATATATGATACAGCTGTAACATCAGGCGCTGTGATATATCGGTTTGGAGAAGAAGAGGAGCGCAGGAAAGATGTTTTCAGGTGACGCTGCAGGCAGAAATGAATCGTTTTTTAAGCAAATGTTTTCCTTGTCATGTTGATCATTGCAGGCTGCAATGAAAGTTGCTGTGTGTGTTCATGTGGACAATGCAGTAAGGTCGCAGTAGGCGAGACACCTTATCCACTTAGCTTAGTCCCAGACAAAGACATTCAAGTAGGTGTCTTTGTTTGCCTTAAAGGCTGTAAAGGGATTCAGGTGGCTGGCATGTATGTCACGCTGCTGACAGAAGCAGATGCACTTTCTCGTGTGACCTGTGATAGTTTCATCTGCATGAAAAGACACATATTGGTTATGATGTCATATGTATACGCTCTAGCCGAAGTCTGTCCCCTTGTATTTATGATGCCATTGTAATAACCATGGTCATGAGTTAAGATTCAAGGTCAAAGGTTAACCGCTGTGACTGAAGTGCCGCTCATGTGATTCACAACCCCGGCTAAGCAGCGTACAGTGTGAGAACTGATGATGGATCTTACAGCAAATCAAACTCAAAAGAGGAATGTGGTGAAGGAAAATCCCAAGATTTTGTTTGCAAAATTGAATTCTTTTTATCTTTTTTACGCTGACAAAACATTTACACGTTATGTTGCAGTTTTCACCTGTTAAACCTAGCTTTTAAATCTGCAACTTTCCAGTAACCTGAAAGGTAAATAGTATTGTTTTTTTCTAGTCAGAAGACTGAATTGCATCCCTCCAGATGAGCTCAGATGTTTAGGTTACTGGAAGCAATTAGTGGAAATAAAGCACGCGGGTAAAATGATCATACAAAGCTCACATGTTGACATCTTTAATGCTGCTTTCTAAAATGCTTTGGGGCTTTACTGGGTTAGAAGCAAAGCCTCAAGGGTATGTTTTGCTTCTTAACATTTTGGGAATGTGTAAGTTTGTGTTTGTGTGTGTGCATCATGCGCTTGTGAATAAATTATACCGTCCTGCATCTATATTTTCTAACAACTCGCATGAATAAAACATCCATTGTTAGCCTACATTTTAAATATCTTTCCCCCTGACCTTTCTTTTGAGACACGCATTATTACCTTCTTTGTGTTTGCACGCTAATATCCACAGCAGATTTGGAATATTTTGGCGTCATGCTTCGAAATGTGATTGTGGACGGGGTTTTTTTTGGGCCTTTTTTCAGCAGGCGTCACGGTCCGTCAAATATGTTTGATTTCACTGCAGTTGCAGCAACAGAGAGAGACTCGCGGAGCCAGAAAAAAAAGGGAGATGGAGAGAGGATGAGACTGGGAGACGGGAGAAGAAGCGGTGGCTCTGTCATCTACATTTAAATAGGATTTCTCACAGAAACAGGCAGTCGGAAAGTCTTCAGAAAGGGTGCTGACAACTAATCTGTGGCAGAGTCTTCCAGAGCTAGAAGAACCTGCATCTACTATAGACTGAAATTCAGTCCTGGTGATGTTTTGCAGTCAGCTGAATGTAGCCTATTTGCTGCTTGTTGCTTAATCGTTGTTGCTGCAAGCAGGACTCCAAACTTCCCCTCTCTAGCCGAGGTGTTGTTGCTCTAACCTCTTCCTGTCTACCCAAAAATGCCACTTGGTATGCTGTTTATGCAGCGCTGTGGGTTGCATTTGCCCTGGCAGGCACAAACATGCTCTCAGCTGCCTACTCCAAATCCCAATTTGTAGCGAAACCTGGAATATAAAATACTCAACATAACAACCAAGGACTGTTTGTTTTGTGGAATTTGTGGTCATATTTAGTGGGTAGTAACAGGAAATAGTCAAGAGGTGAGAGATGAAATCACGTTTGAGATGTCATGAGTCACATTTTTGCGAGTTCACGGTATCCGTCTTCAAGTATGAACCACGAATATTTGTTTTGAAGGGTACAGAAGCACAGTGAAATCAGCTCCACCCTTCCTCATATCCATCAACACAGCGTGAGTGCCTCTGAGGTCATTTCTGTGTTCAGCCCTCCTGACCTTCTATTCTATTCTTTACCAGAGAGGAATAAATCATTGCACTGGCTCCAAACCAGCTCTTTCAGCGCCGTGCAGTGGGTGATTCCTCTCTGCGCTGTCTCTTCGGGGTTCTGCAGTGTCATCAACACACACACACACACACACACACACACATATACAGGGGCTTTGCACTATCCCCTCTGCTCAGTTCATTGGTTCTTCTCCCTCACCTCAGGGGGTGAAACCTTCATTTTCTGCAGCCAAATAATGCCACTGATTAGTACAGTAGCTGCTCTACCAGGCTCGAAGCCTCACCTCACTCATACAGAGGCTGTAGTGAATAAAGATTAGCTAGTTCCCAGGCGTATTTAGTGTTACTGTCAGGTGGAATGTCAATGGTGCCTGCCAGTATTTCGGCATACAGCAGAGTTTAGTTAAGGCCTCCTTGTGCAGCTTCTCTGCGTCAGGTATTCCAGGAATGGGCCCTGTCGCAGAGCTCCTCGCCTTGCATTATTAAAGAAGGTCTCCTTAAAGAGCGGGAGTGGAAAGTCCCAAGACTTAGGTCCATAGATGGATGCTGGGTCTGTGCTTTAATGTGCCTTTCAAGCCATGAGTGAGTGGGGAGTCTCAGAGCAACCACAGATCTATAGGAAGGAGTGTGGAAACCATAGAGACGAGGAGAGGTTTAACCTTTTTAGGCTTGTGACCACATACAATGAAGCTTTGTTTCTATTTTGTGACCAGTGTTGGGCAAGTTACTTGAAAACCGTAATCAATTTCTCATTACACATTACTCATTGGAAAAAGTAATTTAATTTCTTTACTAATCACTCAGCTGCAAAAGAAATGCGTTACTTTACTTTCGTTGCTCAGCCCAGCTCTGTCAAAGGTGCCTTTAAACAACTCCGAGTCTTCCACACCCACACGTCGCATCTTTTGAATTTCACACGTTAAGAAAAACAAGACAAGCAAGCAGGCCTACAATTTGGAGGGATTCATTAACCATCTAGCAGTTAGCTTAGCCTCTGTGACTGCACACAGCTCTCCAGAAGTCCCGACCTCAGTTGCACACCTGCAACTCTACACAAACCTAGGTGACTCCTGAATGTAAGTTTACCTGTGGCTAACGTTAGCAAACCAGCTAAGAACACACAACATGTGAATAAGATAACAAGGAGTTGCATTTCTCCTTTTTTGGTCGAGGCTAACTGCTCCCTCCACCTCAAGCTAGAACGTCGCGGACCAGTCTGTCCACTGAATGCAGAGAAATAGATAGAGATATCCATCGAACCCTCCCAGTAAGGAAGCGAACAATTCAGCCGTTTCCCCCTGCTTCCAGTCTTTATGCTAAGCTAAGCTAATCGCCTGCTGCCTCTAGCTTCATATTAAGCATGCGGACATGAGAGTAGCATTGATCTTATCATCTAACTTTTGGCAAGAAACTGAACAAGCTTATTTCCCATTTGTCAAACAGTTTCTTTAGTTTCTGTTTTATATACTTTGACCCCGAGTGGCTCACTGAGACTTCAACATTGGAATATGTTAATATACTTATAATCTCCTAGATCATTGAGGACAGGACCCTCCCGAGGGGTTGCGAGATCATTTCGAGGGCCACACAAGATGATTTGAGGAACATGTATGTTTTTGAATTTTCTCTAATTTTAGCCACTGGATTTCCTCTTCCAACCAAATAAACAAGCCTGAAAAGAGAACTCTTCTTTCCTTTTTTGGTTGAATGGTTTGTCACTTAGTCTCTAGGGGGAATTGCAAGTTGTGGTTGCTTTGTTTTAAACGATCACGAGCCAAAAAAATTGTGAACCATAATTAGAGGTAGGTATTAGAGATTTTGAGTAGCCAAGACAAGCACATTCATCCATCCATCTAAACATCAGTCGTGCCAGTCCCTTCTATTGAGGATACAAAAAAGTATACCATATATTGTCAGGAACCCTTAAAATGTTCACTTATAGTTGCTCATAATGTTTTTAATCCAGCAATCGAAGCCAGGTATACTCTTGAGCTCTTTGTATGTTCTTTAAAAGAGCAGACAGCAGAGCAAAAAAAGCCTAAATATTAAGAGCTAAAAAATAAACATAAATAAGTGAAAACAGCAGGGTCATTGCATTAAAAATAAATGCTTATCTGCTGGCCTGGTAATGAATACTGTTGGCATGAAAATGCGCGGTGCAGAAATGCAGGATGTTCTGAATTATACATCGAGCATTTGTTAGACTCATTTGCTGTAATTGCCCTGCAACACAATAGTGGGACGACACTCGTTCCTCGAGTGTCAGCGTTACATTATCCCCCCTGCCCCCTAAACCTCGGCTGCTGAACACACACAAATGGAAAGTAATGGAGAGAGCTCCAACAGGCTATCGCATACATGCACACACACTCGCAGACGGGGGGTACTAGTGGTCATTAAGAAGCTTTGGCTTTGCAACTTGCCTTGGCGCTGCTCATTCTTCCGCACAGCTGAGTGGCCCGAGGGGTCTGAAGTTTCCTCTGCAGGCTCAGCTCGCCTGTTGGAGATGAAAGGAGATAGAGTGTAAAGTACAAACCACCACCTCCTCCTCCTCCTCCTCATCCTCCTCATCCTGACTTTCCATGATTATTTACTATTTCTGATAATAGCCATCCAACTTCGAGGCTCAGGGAGAGACGGGAGGGGATGACACACATGGCCATTATTGCCTTTAATGATCTGTTTATCCTGGCTCTGGAAAGATTCAGGAATGTATTTTTATGGTATTGTTCATAGGAATAATATCACAGTTAAAATGACTAACCAGTAAAACTTCACAGTGAAGGGAGTCGTGTTTTTCTCAGCAGCTTGAAGGCTGGCAGGCTGTAAAAACCTGCAGTGAAACCTCTCACCCAGCTTTAAAAAGCTGCTAACCCACTCAAAAGAATTTCACTGGTATGCCTTTCAGTGCTGTAATGCTCAGATAGTGGCATAAATGCTCTTTTGTAGACCTTCCTGACAGTTCAAATATAGCAGGATAACAGTGTCAGATTGGAGGCTTGAAAGTGAGTCAAAAGAAAAATATCAGTATTGGTATCAGACTTATTGGCTGAGCGCTGATTAAAATACACCCTGTCTGGTTGCTTTGGTTGCTGTCCAAACAAATGAGAAACATTTGCTACCGTATTGGCCTGAATATTGCCCCCCCCCCCTTTTTTTTTTATCATCAGTTACTTTTGGAAAAACTTTCCGAAGATACAAAACACTTTCAGAATAGTCCTGTTGGGAAAGTTTCCGCAAGATACTGTTAGTCCAAGGAAAAGATAGTCCTCATCTTTGAAGCCTTTTGTCTCTGAAATACTTCCATCAATGTAAATCCCACATTTGAATGATTTTCTACGGCTGTTTCGGCTGCTCATCGTGACGCTTCTTGGCCATTTGACTGATTATCAGTTTCTGTTTGTAAAGACGTCGTATGACTATTTCGAATTGGTTTCACTCGTCAGGAATTTATTTCCTCTGGCAGCAAAAGACTTGCAAAAGAGTTGTCAGAAACTCAGCGACTAACTAAACACTTTCAGGGCTGACTAACTCTAACAGACACACTATAAACAGACTTGGAGAAACTTCGTAGCTTAGCAGCATTAAGTCTAATAACACTCTGAATATCTGATGTTGTAATTGCACAATTCTCTAGTTCTCAACGATATTATACGAACCCCACTTTTTCACATATAGTTTCCAGTAAAAACAATATATTCATATATAACACATTCAGGCCAATGCTGTTCATTTGACAGCCACTGTCAGTATTTTAGAATCCAGTTTGGATTTTGGAAGAGAAGGGAACTTCCCAGTGATGAATGGCTATGCGACAAAGAGACTAGACAGACAGAAATCATTTGGCTGGTGGCTGGTTTTCATTTCTGTCACACAGTGTTTAAGAGAGGAAGAGGAGAGGAGAATATAGGTAGTGAAGCCGAGTTGTCCTCCCGCTGCTGCAGTGTAGATTGCTGTGATTGATTTGGGCTGTAACACTGCTGTGGTCGGAGGAGACCTTAGTTGCGGTATTGTAAGGTTTGTGTGTGTTTTTGAGAGCTACACAGCTCATGTCTCCTGGCAGTGATCCCCCTGCTGTGGAATCATAGACTCCCATCTGGCAGCTGACACACACACACGCACACGCACACAGATTTCCATTTCTAAGGTGTAGTGACACCTATTCACGGACAATGTCACTGACATATGCTTCACTTTCATCTAATGTGTTATAAACAAGGACACTGTGGCATCCAGTTACATAAAAGGATGTGCTGTGAGGGAAACACATAATCACACACACACACACACTCACATTGGAACATTTTATGACAACGCGTTTTCTACATCATCTCCTTTTCAGCCTGTTGAAACATGAGCTGGATGCTTAGATAGAAAAATAAATGTTTCTCATTCAATGCATACCTGAGGGAGGAAGCTGTCTGGAACATCTCTGTTGCTAACAATACAATCACACTGTTAAAATTTGGAAATTGCAGCTGTTTATTGCACACAAAGATATACACGCACACATGGACTAGCAATAAATCCATAAAGCGCACCTGGACCTGAACAACTCAACACTACCTACATTGTGTCTCTGTGCTGCTACTGTATATCCGCATGTTCATGCAAATAATGCGTGCACGCGTCTGTAATCCTCTCCAGCTCCGGTTACACACTGGTTCACCTGTGTGATAACACAAAAGCTTGTAATGCACTTAACCCAGATTGACCTTGACACGGTGCCTGTGTTTAAGGATTACTGACAATAATTTATTGACATTTCTTCAATTCTGCAGCAGTTTGCTAAAACAACTCTTTTAGTTGACCGTTATTATTATTTATTTTCTAATTGTTTGGCGTTGGCGGTTGTTACGTGTATGTTGTTCTCTATTTATGTATGACAAAATAGTACGATTCTTTATGATGACTATTGGCACTTTTGAGCATATTTTTTTAAGAACAAACCCTTCTATCCCCATTTTCTTAGATGGAAATGTGTGTGTTTTCTCAAGATGTTTCATTGACCAATTTATTTATTTTTTAGATAATTTACCCAGCATGCATCTTTAAATAAGGAGCTGTTTGTGATGCTTGTCCATATACCTGATGGTAAGTAAGTGAGTGTGCGGGAGTTTTTCCATTCGACATTGATGGGAAAACTGTGTTCAAAGACTGACTGCAGCAGAAACCTTTCAGTACGTAATTGTAATTTTGAGATGTGCTACATAAGCACAAATGCAGTACCTCCATAACATAGCAGTACTAATTGAAATCACTTTTGAAAATGACACCCATGGCTAAATTAATATATGACAGCAGAAACTAAATGAAAACTAAGTATGGCCTTTTGTAAATAACAGTCCACAGTTTAAGAAATTTTTTCGACTTTCTTTCTGAGCTAGATAAGACTGATACTACTTTCATGTCTGTACAGTCAATATGAAGCTAAAGCCAGGAGACAGTTAGCATAGCCTAGCATAAACACTGGAAGCAGGGGGAAACAGCTAGCCTGTAAAAACAATAAGTTGCTCGTAGGTGGATTTCTTTTACCTTTGGACAGAGCCAGGCCAGCTGTTTCAGGTCTTTATGCTAAGCTAAGCTAATTGTCTTATCTAACTCTTGGCAACAAAGCAAATAAACAAGTTTCCCAAAATGTCCTCTTAAGAGGTCAAATCCCTGTTTTTTTAGAAACTAAAGCTGCTGATTGAATGAGTTCAGGTAATTAATGTTAACCAGTTCAGAAACAAAGTTACTACAACTAAAGAGAAAACAAACATATCCTCAGTACTCTTATTGGATCAGCAGTTGCTCCTCGACTCGCACTGTCACTCTAATACCCTCAGCCCGTTATGGATGGCTGTATGGAGGCAGGAGCGGCTCTGATTGGTTGATAACCAGGTAGCTAATATGATTGCCCATGCAGATAGAGGTTTCCCGTTCTGTGGTTGTGCAGCGGGCGGCAGACAGCGAGCTCCGATGGCATTGTCTCCCTACCTCGAGCTAAACTGGATTAGGCGGGTGCTCTGCTCATTAATCTGTAATCGCTTTAATGAAGGGTCAATTATATATCGTGTGTGGGCTCTTGTGTTGTGTGTGTGTGTGTGTGTGTGTGTGTGTGTGACAACAAATAGAGGATTCCTGCTGTATGCTCTTGTAGTGAGATCTAATCAGGGGAAGCTTTTATTTTCATTGTAAGCTGAATAGGCCTGTAAGCAAGCAAGCTTTTTCCACTTTCTCTCAACACAAGCGCTATCTTATCTCTTCTCACACACACAGTCACACATACTGCAGGTCACATGCTCCGTCTCGCAGGCCTAGACAAGGGGGAGAGGCCAGACAACAGCCCTGTGTTCTGGATAACAAAGTGCAAACCAGCAAAAACATGATTAGCAAACTTGCCAACAACGATAACTTGTGCTTGGAGTGTTTTTTTTTTATGCTGCCGACAAACGCTGCAACACGTGCTAACCCCAATTTGTCACACACATGCTTTTTTTTTTGTTGTTGTGTAAACATATGTAATAGACTTTGACAGAGTTGAGTTTGCTATATGTGTGTGTGTGTGTAAATGTGTGTGTGTGTGTGTGTGTGTGTGTGTGTGTAAAGGTTGATTCTGCCCTCCTTAGGAAGTAACAGGCCTCAGTGTGTCCTTGCCTGTGGCTGTGGGAAGTAGAGCAAGATGGAAAGAGATGAACAGGGGTTGGCACAGAATGAAGGAGAGGGATAGAGAGAGAAAGACGATGGAAAGCATGCTGAAAAAAGTGAGCAAAAGTGCAAGAGGTCACTTTTTTTTTTTTTTAACACACAAGACACATCAGCCTACGCCTGTGCGTGCATGTGAATGTGTGTGTGTGAATTTGTATTACTTGCATTGTGGGAACTAAAACGTGTTCACACTGCCACACAGGGCACACAATTAGCACCAGCCACCAGCCAAATGCTGGCAAAATATGCAAGTGGCTGCTAGATTTGCTTCACTCACCCGCCAAAACAACGATGGTAATCTATTGAGCGGCTGGCAAAATTTGAACATGCACTAGGCATTTGGTCTTGTCGTGAATCTTTGGTCTGAACTGGCCTTTAGAGTGTGTATTTTTGTGTTTGTGTGTCGCGGTGCTTGCTGCCTTTCATGGTGTGATTTTCATTGCAGCTGCTTCTTGTTTCACCTTGCTTCTGCAGTAAATGGTGTGTGTGTGTGTTTGTTCACACACAGGTTGCTGCTTTTAAGTATCATCTTCACTGCATTATTTGCTGCACTTGAATCTGGCCTGCCTCACCTGCACATTACATCAAATAGTGGTTGAGTATGTGTGTTGATTTGTGTGCGTGTTGTTGTTTGTTCACGCTGTGTTTTCACATTGAATGACGCCTTTAGCAGTGTCATTTTCATTATGTGTTTGGCAGCACTCGAATCAGTGTCCTGGCTGACCTTGCACTTAAATGGTGCTTGTGTGTGTTTTGTGTGTGTGTTCTCCCTGTTCTTGGGCCGTGCAATATCACTGTATGCTTCACAAAGTGCTTGACTCACCTAGCGACTTACATCAAATAATGCTTTACTGTGTGTACATATGTGTATGGCAGGGTGTTCTTGCTTCAGGCTAAGTGTCAGCTCATGGCAGCAGGGTGACTGTTGCTCTCTACAGAGGCACAGCAAAGAAAGACTGGAGGAGGAAAGAAATAGGAAAAGAGGAGAGAGAGGGATCAGGCGTCTTCAGGGCATCATAGCAGAGAAAATGATGAAGTGAAGGGTGACGTTCGCCTCGTTCCAGACCTCTGAACTGACGGCCACATCTCAGATTTTGTCAGCGATTCCAAAAAGGTCAGGCGTCGCTCATGTAAATGACTATTTTGAGAAACAATCAAGCCAATTAGGGCCTTTGCTGGGACTTTGCAGGACGAATCTGTCTGATTGTACCAGTCAGAAAGATAAGGACGTTGTAAATATATGATCAACAGTTTAACCTAGGGCTGCAAACTGATTATTTTCATTGTTTTGCATTTTGATAGAATGCCCATAACAATTTCTCAGAGCCCAAGGTGGCATTTTCAAAATGCTTGTTTTGTCACATCAGCAGTCGAAAAGCAAAAATATATTCGGTTAACTATTTAAAAAAAAAAAAAAAAGCAGCAAATCTTCAGTAAAGGTTTGGCATTTTTGCTTGAAAAATGACTGAAACGAAAGATCGATTATCAAAATAGTTGCAGAAAAAGGTACTGTCGATCAATTAATCAATTAATAGACTAATAGTTTTAGCTCTAGTTCATTTTTTGTTCATATGTTAAACTTCATATATTCATAGAATAAATACAAACTAAAAATGCTAGTGATCTATAATCTAATTGACTTAACATGTAGTCTAAGCAGACACAGTAACATTTGCTAAGAGCTAGCTACCGTTACAATATTGCTCGTGTCCTAAACCATCTATTTCTTCCCTCGTTATTACAACAAATCTTAACTTAAATGCCTGTTCCTTGTAAGAAAATATTTTAAACGTGAGAAAATTGGCAACTTAGGGTGGGAGGTCTGATGGTAAGTTAGCTAACTTAGCTACGTAGCTTGCTAGCTTGCAAACTTCAGCCATCCAGCCCATTTGTGTTTTACCATTAAGGAAAACCCACACGAGCAGGCATGAACTTAAAAATATTTTTTTGGTTGTCTCAGTTAATTGAACTTAAGTTAATTAAACACAACCATTTTCTTTGTCCATGTAACATCTCTGAGGTGTCCAGGACATCCTGACTGCCATATCTGTTATTTTTCTGCACCAGGACACATTATTGATTATTTATCCAACAAAATATCTTTGAATATACAACATTTACTGCCTGCCAACGTAGCTGAAAATCACGTCAGAGCACAGAAAATGCGTCAGTCAGTAGTGATCTGTTAGGGCAAAATCAAAGGCGATGTCACACTGAATAATGGAGTGATGACAAAATGACCATTCAGACTGAAGGTAAAGCAGAGAAAAACAACATGTACATCATGCATGAATCACGAAACAAGACAGACGAAGAGGAGAAGAGAGAGAAGAACGAGAAGAGGAGGGCCCCATTGTGAGAAGTCAAGGGGGGAGGGAGCGTGAAGCCGAGGGTGAGACGAGAGAAAAAAAAGGATTAGGCTGTGAAGGAGAGAAAATGAGCTCGAGTGGATGAAGGTGAGAAGAAGGGGGAGGAGGAGAGGCTGATGAGAGAGAAAAAAGAGGAGGCTTTATCAGAAATGGACGACATCAAAGCCAGGGTGATTTGGTGAATGGGAAGGGAGCAGCTGGGGCATGTGAGCTGATGGAGGAATTAGACTTTGGTACATGCTTCCTTCTTCCTTCTCACCATCACGTTATTTTTCTCTCTTGTTTCCTCCTCATCTCTCTTCTCCTTACTGTTTCCTTGTGTTTTCACCTTTCCATCCGTTTCTCGCTAAATCTAAACTCCTCTGTCTTGGGTACTCCCCTAGTCTCGTCTATAACTCAGCCCTCTGATCCACTGTCCCCCTGCTGGCCTTCTTCCTCCCAGTGCCACCATTACGGCTCTGCCCCACAGTCACACCCTCCGAACCGATGAACAGCTGTGATGGATCTGCCACCAAGTGCAGTTTCACCTCTGCCGCCGCTGTTTCTGGAGCAGTCAACACCCAAGGTGCCATTATGGCTCTCTGCGCTGGTGCAGATTCACCCGCTGTCAATGATTTGGTACCAACATGACTGTCATGGGCTCTATTACAGTCCTGCTGTGCCATATTGCAACTGCTTCAAGCTTTAGTAAATGCAAATGCCTTGTATCTTTACCAATTTTAAGCACCGTTTTTGGCCCGAAGTCTCTGCTGTTTAATCTGTGTCCTTCACCGTGCCAAGGCATGAATAGACATGTAATGAAAGAGCTAAGCTTAAATTAAATAAAGCTTATATTGGCCTTGTATTACATTTAGCAGCCAGATAACAGAATGCAGTGGTTCTCAAATCTGTAATGTTTTACTTTATTTGAACATTTTCTCTATTAGTTTTGTTCAGTTTAGAGGTGTGACAGTTAGTTTTGTCAGATAGATTCCAGGAAATCTTTGAAAGGTGCTATGTGCACTATTTCTGTTTTCATGAGGGACAATATGACTAGTTAATATGCTGTATGTAGGAGTTGTTGAATGATAGTACACAAAGAAAATAATTCACAGTATGCTCCTTCTGGAGAATACTGTATTCGAAAACAAAGGAGCTTCTTTACTTCTTTGTCTTTTTCGGTGTGGTGCTCTCCCACGCTTGTAATAGTGGCTTCTCTAAAGACTCGCACTCACAGTCCTCCAAGAACTGTGTAAGCGTATAGACAGTCTGAGGTAGCTATTGTTCATGCTAAAAATAATATAATTGTTGCGATTATTATCGTGTCTTAAATATGTAATTGAAAGGATATACAGTATGCTAAGTAACTTCCTTCAAAACATTTTCAGCATGTTTTCTAAGGACTCGCATCACTTTTGAACACTCTATTTAAAATTTAGAAGCCAAGCCACTGCACGCTGATTAACGTCTTTGTGCAACAGCTGATGTACAGTCTTTGGAACATATAACTTTGATAATTGTGATTTATAACTTGATTTCACCAGCCTGTAGTTTGGCCAGCAGTCTCTGGGAACAATAAAATAATGGCTCAAAATAACTTACCAGTTGCAAGTCATATATTATCTATAGCACTTATTAAGATCTGTATTTCTAAAGCATTTTTCTGTAGACCTTGTCAAGTTAACTGTAAATACCAGACTGCTATGTGTACGATGGGAATCCTGTTCCATGGGCCGGTAGTTTCCGTCCCCTGAAAGTCCCTGAAAGTCCCTGAAAGTCCAGAATGGAACCTATCTGGTGATTATTGCTGCCTTTAAGTTGTCTGATTGTTCTCTTTTAGGTGTTTTGAAGTGGAAAGCCCTGTGTATTGGGCATTCAGGTACTTTTGGCTGTGACTACAGCAACAATAGATGCTGTTTGGAAGTTCCTGCTTTTGCTACATTTGATCTTTCACCAGAATTTTGTGGTTTACAACCACTGTGAAGATGACAAAAACACATTGGAAGAGGACGTTTTGTTTCCAGTTTTCTGTCAGTTGTGACGCTGAACTGCATCCTTAATGCACTCTGTTGTAATTACTAAAACATAATAGAAATTTGAAGTAAATTTAAAATGTGCTATTGAACATTGTGCGCTTTTCTCGTGAACTCAGAAAACACAACACCTCAGGAAGGCATCATAAGATCTGTGTCTTCCTGGTTCATAATGGCTCTCTCTGTTTCACTAATTGAATTCTGGCCATAGGCTGCAATTTGTCATCATTGCTGAAGAAAAAAAAAAAAAAAACACTTTCCACTTACAGTATGTATTTTCTGCGAGCCATTTGTTCAAATGGTTGCATAACAGACTGATAAGTGTATTACTCTGTGGTTGCTGTTTGTTTGTGTGTGTGTTTGTACCGGAGATTGGATGTGATCACTGAGCCTTGTTTTCTAATGTTACATTGCAGATGGTAACACCAGCCCAAGGGAAACACACACGCACACACACACACACACACACACACACACACACACACACATACACATTCATATATTTATTCAGCTCTGTGAGTGACTTGACTTTTTCTTACCTCCTCACCAACACACCTCTGTTATATTCATACACCGTGACTCAACGCGTTCATCTTCACTTTGCTTTTTTTATCTCTCCGTCTTTCTCTTTTCATTTCATTGCATCCAATGCATGTGTTATGAGGTTTCACTTTATTTCCTGCACTTTCTCTCCCTCACTTTTTCTCCCTTGTCATTTCGTGTTAAGCACAGAAATGCCGAACTGCTGAACTGTCCAAAACCATTTCGGTCGATGTTGTTTACTTCCTCTCCTCCACCCCCCCCCATCTCTCTCAATTTTGAGTTTCTCCAAGGATTTGATTGCTAGCTAACATCTCACACTCACTCGCATTGACGCACACAAACGGCACAGTTAACTCTCATGCCTTCCAAAACGAGGCAGCTGCCACCCACGTACCAATACGCATACTAGATAGCTTAGTATAACAACATCAAAAAATGAAGTGCACACCCACCTACATGCAGTCACACGCTCAAATAGCTCCCCTGCTGTGGGCAAAAGCACACAGCGAATAGCCATGCCAGGATTTGGTCTTGATGAGCACTGGGGTGAGCAATAGGTCTACACACACACACACACACACACACACACACACACACACACACACACACACACACATATTTTTTTTGCTATTATGGAGGAATCACTTCTGCTCTGCCTTCAGATTAAATATGAGTCACAGCACAGGAAAACACACCAACTGCCTCAACGCTATATAGGAAAGCCACATACTGCGCGCTCAGTGGTGCATATAGTACATATTGTCCGTGTGGTATATACACACACACACACACACACACTATGACAATGTTACGTATTACCTGTAACCTACTTATGCCAATGTACACTCACCCACTCTGTTTCTCTGACTGTTTCTCCCACACACTCAGACTGACACATACATTTACACACTCCTTCCCTTACACACACACACACACACACACACACACACACACACACGTGCTGGCAGACTGATTATTCATCAATGCAAACACACATACATGCGTGGGAGATCATCGCATCATAAGTAGACATGGTACAGGCAGGGCAGGGAGGGAGAGCAGAAGTGTGTGTGTGTGTGTGTGTGTGTGTGTGTGTGTGTGTGTGTGTGTGTGTGTGTGTGTGTGTGTGTGTGTGTGTGTGTGTGTGTGTGTGTGTTTGCCAGCCAAAAGCATGTTTAGCTGCGCAGAGGTCAGAAGTCTTGTAAGCTGATTGTGCTGATATTTGGCAGCCCCGGGCATCTTCACACATTTAATGTTAGAGGCTTACGAAGCAATGGGTCTTTCAAAATAAAGGTCACAGAACTTTCATAGTTGACCCTGGTTTCTTTTATAGTTTTAAATATAATATCTTCCTGAAATGATGCAGCTTTTAGATCTTGAAGAGGTGCTTTTTTTTTTACCGCACCAGTGGTAACTTGCAGGGGTATCCCCCAGGAAATCCGTCAGTAGAGGTGGTAAAGTCTCGATCAGTCATTGCCATCTCCTGAGTTGAATCAAACAGATCATGACACATCTTGTCTCGTGATCAATTTAGTTACTAAATGATGGTCTAAACAGTTGCCTCACCCATTGAATATATTATGGTGTTTGCTTCTTCTCTTTCTTCCTGAAGGCTGTTTCATGTCATAGAAATTATAGCCCGGCCGATACTGATATGGATATTTGAGAATTTAAAAAATCTGATAACAATAACACGTAACAAACAAACAATCTTGATATGGATCCCTTAGATTTGTTTTTTTGTTTGTTATGTAATGGTCACACTATTTCTAAGTGACCTCAAACCTAGTTTGGCATTTCTGTACTACAATTTCTTGTTACTTATCGGCAGACATATACATCAATACCGACATATTTGCAACAAGCTAATATCGGCCAATTTATCAGTCTGCCTCTAATGGTGGTCCTTATTTCAGGGGAGGTGGGCTGCCTCTGATGAAGTTGGTCTCTTCATCCATAGTAATGATCCAGTTCTCATTTTTAAGATTCATTTTTTGGACTTCTGTCTTTATTCAATAATTGACTGTAGAGACACAGACTGGAAACGTGGAGAAAGCAAGAGGTTAATGACGCAACAAAAGTCCTAAGCTGGAACCGAAACAGGGGATGTACGAATACATGGTGTGCCTGTTAGACCACTAGGCCACGGGGACGGACGCCACAGTTGCTCTTTTAGGCCTTTCCTGTTTTCTCAGGAAAGGCCTAAGTTCACAACAGTAAAACCAAACCTTTTTCATTTACTTAGCTACAGGTGAAACCATTGCTATGTTAGTTAGTGATAAAGCATGGCAAAAAGGACTTTTATGTCATATTAAGGCTGCTGGTTATTATCTTAATTTCACTGACTTAATATGCCTTTATGGCTCATATTTAAAAAGGTATTAAAAGGCAGACAGCGGCCGAAAGACTGTTAACAGAGGGACCAGGCAAGCATCATAAAGTCAAGATAGATGTGAAGGAGAGAGACAGAACACATAGAGGGCAGACTGGACTGGAATAACACAAAATCAATCCAAATCCTATGTTGGAGAAAGATAGAGGTAAGCAGAGATGAAGATCGAACTGGAGAAAAAACAAAAAAGATTTTAAAAAAGTAAGGACCGGCATACCAATTAGAGAAATTCTGCAGAGTGGGGTGGGTTGGTGGAAGGAGGAGCAGGGTGATGGGATGGAAGGAAACAGAGGCGCTATCAGATGAGACAGATGGAGAGGATGGAGAATTGTGGATTGCCAGAGGAGAAATGGAAAAAGGCCTTGAATGGAGAAGAGAAGGGAGTGGGCAGGAGATGAGAGGCAGAAGGAGAGATGGTCCTGCTTTTTGTTGGAGGACAGTGGTGGACAGCTTGTGTTACCGGGAGAGATAAGAAATGGGGGGAATTGAAGAGTAAGGAGACAGTGAGCCTGCAGCACATACACACAAACACAAAGAAAAACACACATATTTCCAAAGAGGTGCTAATGCATTGTCAGTGTGACCGTGACCCTGTAGTAAGAGCCTCTGATGCAGGTGGCACACCTTCAAAATTGATATTCTATCTATTATATCTATTTAGACGTTAGAAACACACTTGCGCACACACAATGTCAAGCTCAGGCTGGCAAAATTATTAATAGATTCAGCTTGCAAATGCTGGCTGCACACACACACACACACACACACACACACACACACACACACACCATGGAAAAGGGAAATGTCACAGAGGAGGAACAGAGACTGGCAGGATTGACGGTCGGCTTCATTTCATGTCTAATCTTCCTGAACAGAATATTCTGGTAAAAACCAAATGTCTCCTTTATCATCCCACGTAGCGTCAGTAGCCGCACTACACTCATGTCTCGCACTTCATTTAATTATAGCACCCTAACTTACAAAGCACTTCTCCTAGATTGCCATGAAAGCTCCCGTGTACCCAAAACAAAACAACAAAAGCAGACGTGGACGGAAAGATTAGGAAGACTGGAGGGCCAACGTCTTGCAAAGCCATTAGCTGATGAAAGGTAGTTTAATGTTGCGTCGTTCTTTGCTGTTATTATTCGTTGAAGCTCACCTTGTATGTCAAGGTGAGCTTTGGATCTATTATTGTCATGGCTGCTTGTAATTCATTGTGCAGATCTGAAGAGAGGAGGACAAGAGATCAGAGAGGAAGCCAAAAGCACATTTTCAGAAAAACAAATCAGATTTATTTTAAGCTGGAGATAATTATTTTCCTGACTTTTGCTGCTTTTAAGGTGTTGCTTGCTCGTATCCCTCCAACAGCTAGAGAAACTGACAGACTGAGCTTTTGTACGTGTTCACAGAGGAATGAATGAGCCACGTCTGCAATGAACATGAATTCAAGATGTTTCTGTATTTAAGCTGCTAAAAATAAAACACTCTGAGACAACGTTTTACACCATCATATGAGCAAAAAAAACTCATACATTTAAAAAAACCCAAACTAATGAGGTTAGTAGCTCTTCAAGGCAGGATGCACCAGTGGACCCATTTATAAGTAAGGGAAAGTCAAGGATACATTAATGCCTGTAAATGAACAGTTAACCCTAATTAATCCCAGTTAACCCTATTTAACACCCACACATGATAGCTGGGGTATGAAAATATGAACACCTGAGCACTGCATCCTCGACAGTCTATTCATTTAGCTGTCTCTTGCTGGGTGTTTTAAGCTTCATCGCAATGAGAAGTTGAAATGAGGATTTGAGGATGCACCTGAAGTAACAGCTGAGTGAATATGCTGTCTGAATGCTGTTTAAAGTTAAGGATTTCTTAAATCAGGCTTTGTTATATACTTACACATGTTACTTACTGCGCAGAAGTAAGGGGAAATACATCTAATTGTCATACTTCAGAAGAAAGCCATAATAATTGTAAGAGTAACTTATCATCAGGAACCAACTGTTTAAATTATAGGCTTTGAAATTCTGAGACTTTGTCAAATGTATAAAATAAAGTATCCAAAAGTTGGTTTACATTATCCAAATTCAGTATGAATTAAGTTGAATGTGCATGTTTTCAAAAAAAAAGGGTGCGGACTAGTAAAAAAAAAAGTACTCCAGTTAAAGAGGCTGTAATGACATACTGAAAATGTCTAGCACATTCTGCAATAATCAAAAAATATGTAGTTTTGATTAACGAATACAAAAATGTGTGATCAGAATGGCATTATTATGATTATTTGATATTACTTTTGAAGCCAAATATGTTGTGTATTGCAACAAGGGTAGGCACAATAAGCTGTAGCTTTAGCCTTTGGTAGACATTTTAGTAGTATGCATCTGTAATATCAACATGACCCAACTGGCAGACAGACTCTGGCTGCCTAAACTGCCTGCAGGGATGCAGCATCAATCAATACGCACTATATTAAAAGCTACTGGATTAGTGTCCTGTTGCCCTGCTCTCCTGCTGCTCTTCCTCCCTTGTCTTATCATCCCCCTCTGTTTCTCTACTACCCTCCATCTCTTTCTGCCAGAGCTAATAGTAAAGCATTCATGCATATTGATCAGCCGAGCCACAATTAGCGTCCTCTGTGTACATGTTTGTTTGCTTCCCTCCTGGTGTTCAGCCATGATCAGACAGCGCTGTCAGTTTTCTAATGTGCGTCAGCGGGGTCGGACAAACATTGATAAGATTCGAATCAGGACAAGTCTGTACCGACCATAACCGGGGAGAGATTGCATGCCGGTAGGCTGTTGCTGCTGTGTGTGTTGACTCAAAGCTCACAGCACATCATCCAGAGGTTTCCACATGACTCTGATTAGAAACTGTTGCTACTGAGCGAGGCTGTATCAGAATACTAATATCACCACAGTGGGGTTTTTAGTATTTTCAAAAGCTGCACAGTCATGAGCGCACACACATTTGAATTACTTTACAAACTTATTAAACAATACCCAAGGACATTCATTCATTTCCTCCAAAACACCACCAAATATTGGTGTTTCTGACTTCTAAATGGCTTTCCTTCGGTGACGTTAATGCTATGAGACAAAGATGTTTGTCACACAACAAATTGTAATATTTTAGAACAGAAACAAACATTTCACACATAGAAGAATTAAACAAATTGTAATAAAAGGTCCACTTACTAGCTTTTTCTGGAGCTCACTTGCCTGAGCAAACTCTTATCTGCTGATGAAAACCATGAGATGTGGTTGAAAGCTCTGGAAAAAGCTTGTGAGTGGATCTGGTTTTAAGATTTTCTTTTAAACTACTGTTTCTAATATCAAGAATGGACAAAGATATATATATATATATATATATATATAGCCGGCCAGACTTATGAAACCTTATGAAATGTATTAAAAAATCATGGTGTAGTAAAGCTCTGCATCTCTGACCCAGACTCTGTAGGTCTAATAGGATAAAATAATAAAATACAGACCTCACAAAATTTTAAATATCCCTACTCATCAAAGCCACCTTAAAGCTGTAAAAAATGAGGGTTAGGGTTAAAACCAGGTTGTGCCGGGGTTAAGTTTAGGAGCTTTGGTTTACTGATTTGATTTAGGGTGAGTGTTTGATACTCAAAAAGTACTGCTACACAGGTGCAGCTGTGGCTCTTTTGGCAAACAAATTTTTCTTCAAATGAAACCACAGCATCTCCTGCTCCATGAGTCAGACGATGTTAAATGCGATTCCTCCCACTCGCAGCTGATATTTGCTTTTGTGGATGTAACTTTTTTATTTTTAGTCATAAGTCATTTATTCAGCTTTGCAGAGTCAAGCACTCAACCTCTGTAGGCGTGAAAGATGGCTTAACCTAAGCCTAACGGTAACCAAGTCCTTAATCTTAACAGTAAATCAAAGTCATAGTGCTAACCCTTGAACTCATCTTGAAATGTAACCTCGGATCACACAGATTGTAACCCTAAACTGTTGATTGAGTCAGCTGATGAGAAATCTTCCATATAAAATTTGGTGTGTGATAATGGTGATGATGTACTCCAGGTTTTATGTCTGTACCTTGAATTTGAAGTGAGTTTGCGTGGTAAGTTTTAGCATATGTTTTACTTAGTTTTATCATATGTTTCATGTATTTTATTATTATCATGTTTTATGTATCTTATGTTCAAGTTTGTCTGAGTTCTGTGTTTCATCTGGCTGCAAGACTAATTTCCTCTTTGGGACAATAAAGTTTAGTTTAAGTTAATACCTAAACCCCAACTTGAAAATAGTCCCTTTTAAAGAGTACTTCAGCAATTTAACATCGCACTCCTATAACATTGTCAGACTCACGATGTGACAGTGTCACGACAGTTTAAAACAAGAAAGAATCAAAATTGATGCAGCAGAACCAGAGTTATCGTCCTTTTTATTCCACGCATTCTTCTTCCTTCTAAACCTGGCGCCTACATTACCCTCAATGCAACTCGACTGATGACAGTCAGGTCAGAGATTCTGGTTTGTTATGCTAGTGGCGGCTAATGTAGCCTTCGAGCCGCTATAGCATCAAGCAGAGAAAAGAAGCGAGTTACAGAGGTCTGGAAAGCTAATTTACTTTCTAACTCCACACCCTCCAATTTTTTTTAATTTTCAAACTTGTTGTCTTCAGTCGAAGTTCCCCTTTAAAGGAAACACAGACTGTCATAAATCCTGCTTATCTTTCTGTCTTTGACAACACATGCATTCTCTCTCACACACGTATACTCCTTCATGCAGAAACACAACCACAGAGTGGTTTGCCAGACTGGTTTCTGCCGTGTTGCCTATTCATTCTCATGTTACTGGAGCATTAGTCTGCTGCACCACTGTGGGTGAGGAAGCCTCAGCCTCACTGGAGTCTGACTGCTGATGTGACCAGCATGCTAATCATGTGTAACACCAGGCTAGGGGGGTATAGCTTATATACACACATACACCTACAGTACACATGCACCCTGTTCTACCTCTCAGTTTTGCTCCAACCCCATCTAGACTTAACACAGTTTCTCTCCTCAATGATTGATGCCCGGGCCATCCAACGCCACGCCTCATCCCTCCCCTCTGCGCCTCGTAAGCCCCGCCCTGTCCAGCAGCTCATTGGCTGTCTTAGAGCTGTCAGAGGGTCATGGAGGAGAAGCAGAGCAGACTGCAGAGCTTCATGACTCATTCTGCTCTGCAGGCAGGTTGTGCTACTACAGAGGGGGCTTCAGTTAACATAAAGGCAACCTCAAGGGGGCCAGATCTCCATGTCGCAGTATTGGCAGAATGGGAAGAACAGGAACAATGTTGCGATGTTATGACTCGGTAGCTTTTGTGCATTATTGTGCCGGTTTCCACCCAGTGTAGCCTAAATTAGCAATTCTTTTTTTTATTGTGGTGCATATTTGCAGTGGTTTACAGAAATGTGTCCGTAGCACTGCAGAGTATCAAAATCTGTCAATGCCAAGCGAAAGTTGCCATTGAATGTGTTATCAGATTCCTAGCCTTGTTTAATTCAGAAGATTCTGATTTATGTGCTATGTTGCTAACTTTGGAATGTATTTTATTTAGGAAAAGGTCTTCTTTTTATCTACTTACTAGTATTGAAGAATTTCAGACAATACCAAGGCCTAACAACATGACCTGAACATATAAGCTAGCTACAACTGTGCTTTTAAGTGACTCACTAATGCTACCAAGCTCGCTCTCAATCACCAGTTTGTGTCACAAAGTTATAATGTTGTACATATGTTAAGTCTTGAGACAGCAGTGTTGCACATAAATCAATATGGCTAACGCCATTTCAAAAACGCCAATGCCTGCTGAGATTTTATGCTGCCTTATTCTGTTTTTTTTTACCAGCCATTTTTGTATCCTGCATCTTTTGCTTCTGTCATCACAGGAGTAAAATCAATGCTGACAGTGTCTGTGTCTGTTTGACCACAGCAGAAGATAACTGGATCCTTATTTCTGCTACTCCAAAACATCTGTAGCCTTTAATGACTGTAGACTTTAATGTCTGTATACTTAAATGAGCCTGAGGCGTTTAATGACTAAAAAGTGAAACGATATAATAAATTTTAGAGTGAAATAAAATCCGTTCTTCCTCTATGACACAGATTGGGCTCATATTTCATGTAACCATGAGCCTTCTAGTCATGTGTTGCCTAGCAGAATCATTTAAAACTAAAAGAGGGCTTTCCTTGCGGCACACAGTCATATTTCTACATGGTCAACAAATATAAAGTATCAACCACATACTCCGTGTTTTCTCCAACCAAGTCACATCGTTTGTGTTACACCTCACCCGTTTTGTGCTCATGCTGCGCCGTCACTCATCCTCTCTTGTAATAATGCACATTGAGAGCTTGAGATCTGAATTATTCTGTTTTGCATCTTAATATAAAAGCAAGAGGAGAAAAAAAAAATGATTCAGCACTGCTCCGCCAAACTGTTAACATCTTTACAGGCTGTCTCCACTCAGCCCAGAGCTATTTTAAGACTGTTGTTAGTGAGGAACGAAATGCTTGTTATTTTTGCTTCCTGTGAGCGTCCACACTACTAGATATTGTTGACTCTCTCTCCCTTTCTTCCATTCTTTCTCTATCTCGTTCTGCCTCTGTCTTAACGCAGTGTTTGCCTGCGCCTGCTTATGCGTGCCCTGTGTGTCAGGGGTCAGTGTGTGGAGCTTATTAAACCCCCCCCATGTTTTAAGGTTTTAAGCCACATCACCTCCCACCTCACTTGAAAATCCACACGCACACTCATACACAAACACCCTAAGATCAAAGTCTAAAGCTTGTGTTGGGTTGCCTGGATTTGGGGGTTTGAACACTGTGGAAACTTTTCTCTCTTTTAAATGTGTGTGTGTGTGTGCACGTACGTGTGTGAAGGCCACTGAGCTCGCCCATAAATCTGCCCGGATCAAAGTGACTCTGGAAAGGTGGCAAATAAGTGGATGAAGGGGGAAACAGGGTTTGGCTGACTTCACTCCAAGTGCTGCTTACACTGATCACATTCTGGTGTTCATGATATCCCTGTGTGTGTGTGTGTGTGTGTGTGTGTGTGTAGGTGTGTGTGTGTGTGTGTGTGTGTGTGTGTGTGTGTGATTAACTCGTAGCTATGCCTGTAGCAAGATTAATTATTTGCTGAGTGAGTGTTGCATATTTCTGTTTGTGTAAATGTGCCTTTAGGTTTCCATTGAAGTAATTCTTTTCAAAGTTTGCCATATTGAATTTATAAAACAGCTTCCTAGTGGTTAAGACACATGGCATGTAAGTGCAATGTCGCCAGTTCGATTGTGGCCAGGGTCCTTTGCTGCATGTCCTCCCTCCTTCTATACAATATATAAATAAAGTGCCAAAAAATAATCTTAAAAGAATACTAAATGTTCCTTAATTACAACAAACAATGTCATAAAATGAAAAACTGAGATGGAAATGCCCTTTATAATAGGTGAGGGCTACACAATACACTCAATCTATCAAACTACTGACATTATGAATCTCTTACCAATCTGTATTTACTTACACTCAATCAGAGGTTTAACTAATCAGCCCTGAGTCCAGAAGTCCAGCATTTTCAACTGGTCATTTATTGTGATTATTGAGGAGAAACAAATTGGAAATTAGCAACATGAGGGAAGAAATCATGCCCTGGTGTATTTAAAAGTATTATCAAGGTCAATTGAATGCTTTCAAATGTTCTGTCAGAGAGACTTGTCTGTTCCCTCTGCATCATTGTCCTCACAACAACACACGATGAAGGTTTAGACTGACGCCGACTGAGCCATTGTGTTTCTGGCTTTAGTCTACAAAGTTTTACACGTCTCTTCTTGTCTTGAAACTTGGCTTGATTCACTGCAAGTAATCCATCGTGTCCTCTTTTGTTTTTACGTAATTATTTTGTGGTTTTGTGTAGTTATTCAGGTTGGGCATAGCAATAAATATTAGCTCAATTGATGCTAACGTATCACAATTTTTCACAATATTCTGAAGTTTTTTAAACATCATGAATAACATATTTGTCTACCTGTTAGGTACGACATTATTATATCTTTAAGTGGAATCTTATAATGATGATATTGTCCAAAGTATTGATTATTTTCCAAGCAAACTGTAATTAAAAACTAACAAAATTAGTTATTAAGGTTTTGTTTTATATGTTTGAAGAGTTTTGTCAGATAAATCATGCCACAGTGGCACACAGGTCATTGTTTTGAACATTATTTAGATGGTTTTATATGTGTATGCAATTTTACATAATAGAAATATGTTTAAAAAGTATTTTTATTAATATCATAATATTGATTTCAGCCATATTAGGTTGTCCTATCGCCTGCCTATACTTCATTTGTTGCTACATTAAAATACTAACAGGCGAATCCCTTAGCTTCTATCTTTAGTTTTCAGTACTTAAAAGATTCATCAGATTTTTGTGTTTTCACTGATGTGGGTTTACTCACGTCAACTTGATTTTTGATGCTCTTAATTTCCATTTTATTTAGGTATCGTTTCTATCCTCTATAAGATATTGGATCTCACTGTGTGTGTGTTGCTCTGTGTCCAACACGAGGAGCGTCAGGCCCGGCTGTGTGTCAGGGACAGACTAATCCATGTTATGGAATGATAATGACTTTGGAGGAGAGGAGCATGGGAGGCTAATAAAGAAGGAGGGCAAGACTCTTAACTCTTTCTGTCAGCGACCGCACCGGCACTGCCATTGATCACAATTACCGAAGGGAGGAGGGGACGCCGCGTTATTTAAGAGAGGAGGCGGGGCGGAGCGGGCGCTACAGGGAAGGAGAGGAGTTGAGTTACCGTTAGGTAAGGGAGGAAGGACGGCAGGAGTTGTCCTTAAGTAAGGGAGGAGACGAAGCACTGATGACAAGAGGAAAAGGGCAAGAGTAGGAGGAAAGGAAGAAAGGTGATATGGGATAAGGGGAGGGATGAAGGCCATAAAAAGGAAAATAAGTGAAGGAAGTGTTGGTGGTCAGATGGGAACAGGAGGTGAAAAGCTGAGGGAAGAAAATAAATGAGAGGACGTGGCGTGAAGGTCGCTGGAAGGACTGTTTTCCCTCTGCACTGTGTACTTAGCGTGTTGTTTTGCTTGTATGACATGCCAAGGTCACACCTCCCATGACGGCCTGTTGTCAAGGGAACCATAGGCACCTTCCTCTTAAAGCCACAGGCATTCACACCCACACACACACTCTCACACATATAGACATACACTCACAGCCTCACACACTCATTCTTCTAAAATCACTTGAAGCGCATCTTGACATTTTTATGCTTAAATTTCTCATCCATATTCATTTCCATCATGTCGGCCTTTGTATTGCTGGCAAGCCACTCTCCGTTTTAGACTCCTGCTGTAGTTTAAAATAATCTGGTGCTGAAATGATTAGTCAATCAATGGATTAATCAATGGATTTTCACTATTTTTTGACATTTTATAGACTAAAGATATTCAGTTAATTGGAAAAAATACTATAACTGACAGATAAATCTATTAAATAAGCCCTAAATGAGACAATTTTTTGCATCTTGCTTCCTTCTAGTAGTTTTATACTTGATATTGTTTCATGGCTTAATTTGAGTGTGTGTGTGTGTGTGTGCGCGCGCGCAACATTTGTCATCTTTGACAGAGGCGCTGTCTTTGTTTCTTCAGAGACTGGCCTTTCCAGAATGTCAGAGGTCAATCCTCCCACAGACATTATTGAACCGTTCTCTACCTCCGTCAGCTCCCTCCTTTCATCCACCCAGGCCTTTTTTTCCCCCCTCAACAAATAAACAAACAAATAGCGGCGACTGCTGGGAAAACACGAGGCGTTATCAGTCCGAGGGGCATCAAACATTCATTTAGTGGGGGGTGAGTGAGTCAGACAGGGAGGTCTTCTCCAGTTTGTCATACAGAACCATGAAGACTTTCTATGACAAACTGATGCACTCTGTAACCCACTGAGGACACACACAAACACTATTCCTCCGCAACACACCAACACACACCCTGCAGACACACGTCTTTCTCAACATGTGCTCTTGTCAATTCTTGTCTTTTATTACGTAATATCCAACGACTGTAGCACAGTTTCACAACACGGGACGAGGCCATAAATAACGTTCCCGCATGTGATCTCGACAACCAAGGAAGCATCAGATTGTTTCATCAGTTCATTTACAAAATTTGAAAAATGCCCTTAAATGATCTCGGAGCTCTATGTGTCTTCTTCAAACTGCTTTTTTTTTGCCTGATTATTAGTCCAAAACCCCAAAATAATCAATTTAAAATGATATGAAACAGAGAAAAACAGCAAATTGAACATTGGAACCCGCTAACATTTGGCATTTTTGCGTGACTTAAAGGATTAATCGATAATCAAAACAGACAAAACAATCTTATTACTTACTTAGTTTGCTCATTTGTCATGTTCCACATCTGAGCAGACTTCAGCTGCTGATGAAGACCATGTGACACGGTTGAAAGCTCCAGAATGAGGGAATAACCGTGTGTTTGTGAAGGGACTTTTTTTTGAAGCCTGATTTGCTCATTGTTGCCATCTTCCCAGCTGTTTGAAGCCAAAACAAATAAAAATAGAAAAGAAGATATAAATTTAGCCAAAGGGTTGGGCTGAGACACCTGTCAATCAAGCTAACACACCCAACCATGTACTGTAAACTCCTAATCTCCTCTTCATTGGAATTAGAGTTTGTAAAATTGCCAGGATACACATTAGAAGAAGTGAAACTAGTTTCTTGTGTGTTTTCCTAAAAGGAGTTTTTTAATATATATTTTGGAGCCAGCAGCCATTAGAGGAACTGCAACTTGAGGCACTTCCACATCGGCCCAGACGTTGTCAATAGTACAGTTAAAAACAGCGGGGGGAAATCTGTGTGTGTCTCTGTGTTTTATTGATCATGTGATGTCAAGCACACTGTAACTGGAAAGCTGCTCCTCTGGTCATACACTGAGACGATGTGTTGTTTTACAAATCGGCTGCAGAGGGACACACGGGTATCAACTTTCAGATGTGAACAGGAGCAGGCGTCGCTCAAACGGCATCTGTTCGTACTTCTTACAGCTTGTTTAATCCTCAGCAGACGTCAGAAGGGTGGAGCAGGCTTCATCAGACGACACGCTGGGTGTCAGGAAGTTTAGACAACCGCAGGAAAGCTTATCGAAGAGAGTGTAGTAGACTTTTGAGTAATTACGACTTTACACCTTAAAATGTCCCACACCCAGCTAGAGCTTCCTGTTTGTTGAAACAAACAACTACTTTACTTAAAGCTGCTGGAGTAACATTTACTACAAACTACGGTGCACATCTAGTTCAGGAAAGTACTAAGCCTTTTTTAAAAATGGAACTATATATTTTTGAGTGAAAATTGTGATCTTTCAGTGTTTTCGGACACTTGATAGACCAAAAGATGAACTAAGACAAGAATCGGCAGATTAACTGATAGTGAATGTAATTGTTAGTTGCAGTCCTACTTGTATCCTGTTCATATCTACATTAAACAAGTACACCTGAATCTTGTATTTACACTCAAAACTCAGCTTTATTTGTATAGTACTTTAAATACAATGCAGTTGATCCAGAGGCTTTGCATTAAAGAGAGAAAGAAAGTTAAGAAAGGTGAAAACAGAATCATGAGACTAAAGAACTGTTGAAATTAACATATCAGACTTGACATTCAGTGGATGAGTACATGCACATAAAGTCTTTCTTCAGCACCATTTTCTGAAGCCAGAATCAAGTATCAGTATAAGAAACAGATTCGGGTCCAAGAGATTTAGATCCCGTTGGGAATTAATCAAAATCCTGGCTTAGCTAGACTCCCTTAAAGACAAATTGGTGTGTTGTTTTTTCCAGTATGCATTGCAGCCTATAATTATATCCCAGCTGTTGCGGTGTAGAAACAGGTTTGTAATTATTTGTGCAAGCAAGACGCTGCTGTGCTGTGCTCCCGTTTGGTTCTTTAATAATGTGTAGTGACTGTCGAGGTGTAGTGACAGGCTGTCGAGGAGACGGGGCAGAAAAGTGAGAACTGGACCGGAGAGGAAGCGTTTGTGGCAGGCGGACTGTTTTGACCTTCACCATGTGATAGCCGATTCCCCCTCGTCAGCCATGGTGACAAGTACTGTAACTGTAAAAGTGGAGGCTGGAGCTGTTTTTTAAGCATTTGTCTCATCCAGAGGGATTTACGGTAGTTAAGTAAAAGAGTGCAGGAGTCACCGCCGAGGTAACCTGGCAATTTTCCTGTGAGAGAAGTGTCAGAAAACTAATAAAAACAGCAGCTAAGGACCGTGGTTGACTATTATTTCCATTCCTCTTCTCATTTTTCTACATATTACTTGTTGTGTAGCTGGTAGTGCTTCTGTTGTCAGCTGTTTGCCGTGTTAACAAGATGTTTGATCCATAAGCTGATAGTGGAAGAGAATAAAGCTAAAATTCAGCATGATGCTTTAATGGAAGGCTTGTGTTTCAGCCGAGTACAGAAGAAGTAATGCAGAAATCCCACTGGTACTTGCATCCATTTACTGAGCAACAATGAAGTACACCTTGGCTATTTACTGTAAGTGTATCTCGGGGGAAATCTTGAATTTGTCCAGCCGTTACATCATGCAAGTAATGATCCACTGAGCAGATGATTAAGAGACTAGTGTTGCGCTACAGTACACATCATTACTGCAGTAAACTGAGATGTTATTCGAGTTTTGATTCAGCATACTCTGGGTCAGAGGAGTTTTAGGACCCTCCAAAAGCTATGATGCCCAATGATGATGAAGGCCCCAGTGGTGTCATAAACATTTACTGTCTCATCAGCTCTGTGATTGATCACTCTCTGGGAGGGAAGCACTACAGAGCAGGTACAGATCAATGATGTCTTTCTGATGGCCGCCAACATCATACAAACTGGAGTCCTTTTAGATTCCCCCCTGAAAGATTTGATTGTGACAGATGAAGGGATCCGTATAATCCTGAGGGACTTGGGCTCACGTTTTAATTGGAGCTGAAATGATTAGTCGATTAATCAATTGGTCAATAGACAGAAATTTGTTGGTAATTGATTAATAGTTTGTTAATGTAAGCGGGGAATGAAATTAGCACCTGCCACTTGCCAAATACAGGATAAATGTTGGCTGTGGCAGGTAAACATTTCAGGTCACCTGCCATGGCAGATAGGTTTTTCTTATATTAATAAATATTATTTCTAAAATGTAATTGTTAAATTAAGAATAGTCAGGGATTAAGGTTACATGATATATTCCATATTTCTACTGTCAGGTACCACTGACTCAGTGCTTACAATTTTAAAGAGTTTTAGATTTCAGAAGTGGCAGACAAAAACATTGAGCTTCGTCGGTATAAATGTTCAGTGACCTGCCAGTGAGGTGGCAGGTGAGGAAATGACTTGTATGAATTGTATGTATTGAATGTAAGCATTTGCTGCTTTCCTTTGTTTTATATAGTAGTATTCTGAATATATTTGCGAATACATATTGAATCCATCAGGTTGTGCAAGCAAGATATTAACTTGTACGAACAAGATATGGATTTTGTGCAAACTAGATAATAACTTGTGGGCACATGATGAAAAAAGTATAACTTTCAGGACTATTGGGACTTTGTAGGTTTTGTAGTAAAGCTTTCAAAGCAAGGCATCCAAAAAAGTATAATTTTGGTAGCAGTACCAAAACTAGGGTATCATATTTGCAATTTGCAAATGCACCGGTGCAAAAGCCACAACCTCCAGTTCATCTTCGTCTTTGTCTGCATGCCTGTGACTGTCTTCCAGTCTGACTGTCCCTTCCTCTCTCACCCCTTCTCCCCCATCCGTTTTCTCCCCTTGCCTCCCTAACGGCCTACCTCAGGTGCTTCAGCCCCATCCCAAATCGACCCCTGGCGCCCGGCCTCTTCTGCCTCCACTCCACCTTGATTCACTCCACTTAGATCCAGCAGGTGTAAGCAGAAGCCTCACTTAGCTGCCCTTTCTATCAGAGGCAAAACATTGATTTGTTTTTATTCATAGGTTTCAGCCTCTCCTGGACACTTTGATCGTGTGCAGAAAGCCTTGGGACTGAGGAGAAAGCCTCTCTGTGTTTGTCGTGGAGTTTTACAGTGGTTGCGTCAGCGGTCGGGCCACTTACTTCCATTACAGTGTTGCAGTGGATGTGAGCGCTGAAAGAAAGATGAAAGGCAGCGAGTAGGGTGGATTTGGAGGAAGGCCCAGGTGAGATGAGAGGGAGTCGAGGGTGGAGAGGTGTGTTTGGATCAGCGACGCAATTTTCCTGTCCACTCTGTCTGCCTTTAATCTTTACAGTTGTCGTTAAAGGTAGCATTAGAAGTTGGAGTGTGTATGTTTGGGTATCAGCTCTTTTTTCTAGATGTCATCATATAACCCCCTGTCCTGCCTGGACTATTGATCTACGTAGAGCTTTGGCCATCGTTTTCATTATTGATTGTGCTGATTGCTTTTTTCTATTCTGTTCAGTCACGTGGAATTAATTATTATTTGAATGCAGGCTATAGACAGAATTGATTTTTTTTAGTAGCTTGTAGTTGCTTACCCCTTAGAAACTCATATTCATGCAGGTGGATGCAGGGGTGCAGAGGCTTTTAAAATGCCATATAACGGCAGCAGCAGTGGCAGAAAGTTGTTGCAGGAGAGCAACAGTCGTAGTTGCAAAAGAGTGAGCAGGGCACTGACGGCTGATAGCAAAGGTTGCATTGGAAACACTGCATGTTGCAGTGAGAATAGTATGTCATGTGAGAGTAGCAGCAGACTCACGTTGTTTGTGTGAACCAGCTCATAGCCTTTGCTTCATTAATTAGTGATTTCAAGTCCGTGAAATCACAGAATAAGGTGAAAAATAGATAATTCACCTGATCCCAAGGTGACGCCTTCATGTCGCTTGTTTTGTTCACACAAAATATGTTCAAAATTAAATGTGATAAAACACAGAAAAGCAGCAAATGTTTGGCATTTTTACTTGACAAACAACTTAAACGGGTAATTTGTTATCATTTTTGGTAAGGACGTGAAACATATTTGTCCTACGTATCCTCTCATTTTTTGTCACTTTTTTGGTTCTATTTTGTTCTATTTTTTCCCCTTTTTTTTCTCTCTGGGAATAGAGTTGTCTAGGGAATAGAACTGTCTGGAGTTGTGGTCTTTTCCTCCCTCAGATTATCAGGAATGCACTAATTTCTGGGCCTCTACTTCTATTTTTTGTTGTTGCAGATTTATTGGTTTTCCTTTGCTGTTTTTGTAAACGACCTCTGCAGTGTTATTGTATGTTATGACGCTTTACGATAAACTTTTTTCTTTTTTCCATTTGCGATGTCAGACAGTTTTCTCAACACATTGTGTGAGCCTCTGTTATCCCCAGATCTCTATTCTCTCTGTTGATGTGTCATTGTATGACTGCTTGCTTTTTCCCTCCTCTCTGTATTCATCGCTGTCTCTACATTTCCTTTTTTTTATTTGTCATTTTTCCTCCCCTCTCCTTCCTTTTTCTCATCTCATCTTTTCTCTCTCTGCTCCTTTGTCAGCCTGTCTGTCTTTGCCTTTTTCCTGCATATCATTCTTGCCACAATTCTCTCTCTCTGTATATTCCCTTTGTTTTCTTGCTATCTCTCTGATTGCCTCCAGCCAGCCCAGCAGGTCTATTTTAGTGGTTTACTTTCTGTCTCTAAAGTCCTGGAGATGAATTATTGAACAGACTGACCCCTGGCTGCACAGCTGCTGTTTGTTTGTTTGTGTGTGTGTGTGTGTGTGTGTGTGTGTGTGTGTGTTTTCTCTGATTTCACTTCTTTAAGTGCTTCTAGTCTTGTATGTCTTTCTGTGTTTTTGAACAATTGAAACTTTTGTCTGTTTGTGTACCTTGTGTTGGCCTAGTGTTTGTGTGCACTCTTGTCCTGTTTATGTGTTAAGCGGTAGAAAACTTGTGGCTGAGGTGCAAATTGTACTTACTCTTGTTTTCGTCAATGTTTCTTCAGATGGAAGACATCCAGCATAATGTTGTATGTGTGTTTGCGCTGACGTAAGATGTGTTGTCTTCAGTTGGATAAAGGACACTTTTACAAAAATAGCAAACCATTTTTAGTCCCATCAGGGGCCAGAATGAATCTTTTTTTAACAGCTTGTCATCAGATAAAACACAAAGCTGTACTAAAGGCCTCTCCGGGTGTCACTTTCCATTTTACTTTTGCTTTATTTGATGGTCAGCTGGAGAGTCAGAAAGTGAAAACGAATCAGAAAGGGGATGACACATTAAAAGGGTTGCAAGCTGCTTTTCAGCCCATGACATCAGTGCATACATCTTATGTTCAACTTATGCAGCTGAGCGTCCAGGATGCACCATACACACACATGCACACTCAGTTGCCAGTTTATTAGCTGCACCTAGCTAAAACCAATGCAGTCAGATACAACAGCCGTGCAATGAATCCTCTTTTCATGAAGATTATAATGTTCAGTTTTTGTTGTTTGTTTTAGAGAGGTGGTGATACAACTGTATCGGGGTATTTTTTAGGCTGTAGTTTGTGTTGTGAGAGGTGTTTCTAATATTTAGTCTACGCTCATTGACATAAACATGGTGGCCAACAGCTTAACTGTCCGCTCACTGGCCAAACCTGGTAGCTCCGCTCCGTAGGGGAAATGAATGGACCACTGAGGACTTGTTGATCACGTGGCAAGACACCATGATGTATCCTCCTAATCCGAGTCTCCTTGTGTTTGTCTACAGGCTGTTCAACCTGACTCTGAAGAAGCTGATCATGCTGAAGGAGCTGGATAAAGACCTCACCTCCGTGGTCATCGCCGTCAAACTGCAGGTGCGAGGTGCCTCTACAGTCAGTCCGTTACTGAATTAATGTTTGCAACGTATGATTAAACTTTTCTTTTAAATAAATAAATTCCCATTTGCGACTTAGTCAACAGTTTTTCAACCTCAGCTTTAATTCAGCACTTATTTCTTTAGCTTTAATCAGCAAAATTGTATTTCAGGACTTAGACTTGAATTTCCCTTTCATTAAGTGTGCCAAACCAGTAGATGTTGAAATACTGCTGAATAAATCACAAATTAAGTGTTTTTTTTTCAACTTTCTGTTTCATTGTTTTGTTGACTCAGGTTATTGGACACACTTCCTCCTCTTTGTTTACAGCCAAAATACTTTCTGCAACTCTTCCACAGTTGTGTCCTCTAAATTACTTTTTTCTTATACTTGAAGGGAGCCTCTTTTACTGTTTCTTGGTATTCAAAGTCCAGTATTCAATTTCTTGTGTACCTTCTGACACTATTCTGACAGCAGAGGCAGCCATGTTGGTAAAAGTACAATACATATTGTCAGATTTGGTCTGTTGTCATTCCACAAAATACAGTTAGGATGGGTGATTTAATCGTTTATCAGTGTTTTCTCCATCCAAATGTGGTGTATTCCTTTATTTCTTCACCTCTCCTGCTCTGTTGCACTTTTCCTGTGCTCCGTGCCATCTCCATCTTGTTGTCCGTAATTGATGAAAACCAACAAATTTTTTGCTGACACATAATACGATTTAAGATGTTTAAATTCCCCTTTAATGCCGTGGCTCCACTCCCAGTTTCCGCTCCTTGGCTTGTTTTCACTCTTCACCATCTCCATCTTGTTTTCTATCTAAGTAAACCAATAAAGTCTCTGCTGTTTCTGGCACATAATACACTTTAAGCTGTTTTAATTCTTCTTCCATGCTGCTGCTGCCTCAATCTTCCTCTCTGCTCCCTCCTATCAGTCAATTTCCTCTCCTTCGCCTCTCTCTGCCTCGACCTCCTTTGCTCCCACGCTTCCTGCATGTGGTTGATGAGAGTTCATTGTTTTGACTCTGCTGGAGTTGGCCGGGGCATGCTAACAGTAATCTTTCCATCTTTCCCCGCTCTCACAACGTTCTGTCTTTTGTCTTTTTCTCTCCGTCTCTCCTCCCTCTGTCGCCAACTCAGGGCTCCAAGCGGATCCTGCGCTCCAACGAGATCCTGCTGTCCTCAGCGGGGCTGACAGAGACCGACCTACAGCTCACCTTCTCCCTGCAGGTAAAGACAAAGGTTCAGTGGGGTCAGGTGCCTGTCAATCAAAAGCAAACAAAAACTTTGTTCTTGTACTTTTCTATCCAACAGAAATTGACAAAAGTAACCAGTTTTAATATCTTCCTTATGAATAGATAAAAATGCATTCTCAAATTCTTACCTCTGAAAGATAAATGATGCAAAGTTAACAGTTTTGATGTCAAGCTGAACTATTTTATCACAGAAGATGTAAACTGTGAACAGAAAGGGTGATGCCAATTGTATCACCTCTGTTTTCTGCAAAAAAAAAATCCAATTCATAAACACATTTTATAAGAAAGAGTCAAATAAACACCAAGCCTGGTTTTTGTCCTTGTCATTATGGTTTTCTTACTACTTGTCCTCTCAGGTAGTGCTTGGCAGCCCCTTCAGTGAACCATTTTTACCAAAATGGAACCATCTTTCACGTAATACCTTAAACTAACCATTTGGTTTTTGGAACTTGGTGACATACCTTACAGACTGCATTCAGGGCAAAAACAACAAGAGTCTACAGTCATGCTGTGCAGCCTCTCGGAGGTCTGGATCAAAGTGGTGGACCAAGTGACAGGCCGACATTGCCACTCCTAGAGCAATGCCGCTAGCTTGGATAAAAACAACCCCCCAAATGTTTTGCATAAGAGTGGGGATGAACCATTTGTTTCCCCCCTGTATCCCCTGCACTATTTTGGGGGAACACATACAGCCAGGGAGTTCCTTAAACAGTCACAACTTTTTACAGTTGACTTTAAGGAAGTTTAACGCAAAACAACAAGTGAAAATTGAATTGTCACAAGACTACAGATTAATTTTGGCCCACAATAATCAAACAAAAATGCCACAAGACCCTGGAGGGGCTATTTTCCTATTAGGTAAAAGGAAAGCACGTGAGTTTTTCAGTAATAATACATTTATATTTTCAGCCCCATGCAATTTTTGGCCCTACATTTATTTTTCCAACTTTGTGTACAGCATCCCTACCTGAATCAGAATCTATTAATTTGCTTTTGCGTACAAAAACATATAGAATTTTGTCTTTGTTGCACAGGTGCAGAGATGCTACATGTAATAAACATCAGACCCATCAACACTCATACAGTGTTTTACATTCACTACCTCTGTGCATCCAGGCAGAGCATGGTTAATGTAATTCCCAGTAGGGTTTCTTCTGCTCTAAATTATCCTTTCCAATTTCCACGTTTCTAAATGCTGCTAAAAGGTCAGGGAGTTTCTCTCTCTGGATCTCAGCGAGTGCAGCGAGCCAGACATTATACATTATACATTCAACTTTCTACAGCAGCAGCACTGCAGAGACGCAGCCTATTAAAACCGAGCAGCAGAGAGATTTCATGGCTTTGAACATTGTTACAGGAGTCGGTTTTGTTCCATTTATAGTGCTGCCGGTGAGATCCTTAATGATGGGTTATGTCGTAGTTGGGATGTGACTAAGTGGTTCGACACTTCAGGACGCCAGAGAGAGGTCAGCGGGCGTGAATGCCTTATGCAACGAGCCAGTTAGATTGGCCTAATTATCATGACCTGGGAAACAAATGTCCTCGCTTCAGTCTGCATCTGAACCTGTCTAGCAAGTCAGTCAGCCCCCTGTCAGCTGGTTATGTGTGTACTTATGTGTATTTGCACCTGCAGTACCCACACTTCCTGAAGAGGGACGCCAACAAGCTTCAGATCATGCTGCAGCGACGGAAGCGATACAAGAACCGGACCATCCTGGGCTACAAGACCCTGGCCCTGGGGCTCATCAACATGGCCGAGGTATCACAGCTTGATTCACCTCTTAAGCAACGTTAACACTGAAAGGCAACATGGAGGTTTAAAAGAAAATCCATTTGTTGAAACTCTCAGTCTGTGGTGTTCAGTGCCTTACAGACGTGTTTCTCATTTACTTCTGCTTCAGTCGGTGTCCCACTTTTCCCAGAATGCCTTTTAAAGCTCCACATTTATCACATTTAGACAAAAAAAAAAGGATTTTGACAGCAAGTCGCAAAAAATGGACCATTGTACTAAAAGGCAATATACTGTTTCTTGCAGTTGTGTTGTTAGTAGGGCTTATTATCTTCTATTTTTATTTTTCCAAAACCCCAAAAACATCCAGTAATTTATTGGTATTTATTTTAATAATTAAACACAGGTGTACAGTAAAAAGAATGTTTAAAATAACATTTGCAATGCAAACTGCTAAATAACCCATACTTTTCTTTTAACTTGACCAGGGCTGCAACGATTATTTTATTTTTATTCGTTTGGCGATTAATTAGTTTCTAAAATGTCATAAAATAGTGAGAACTACCCATCATAATTTACTAAAACCTAAGATGATGCCTTAATATTCATTGTTTTTTCAACAAACAGTCCAAAACTTGTAATTATACAGTTTACTATCACATAAAACAGAGAAAAGCAGCAAATACTCACAACTGAGGAGCTGAAACTAGGGAACGTTTGGCGTTTTTGCAAAAAACAATTGTTTGGATAATTAATCCATGTTGATTGTGATGAAGCCAAAGACAATTTTCCACATTGAGAAAAGATTAACAAAATAGTTGACGATTACCACTCTGTAGATTCACTAATCGATGAATTGACTAATTGTTTCAGCTCTAAACTCGACTAACTGTCCTTGTTTCAAGAGGACCTAATTTACTGTAAAGTACTATAAAAAGTTTCTTCTTGCAGCTGCAAACTAAACCTTTTGGATTCATAGGGACACAAAATCCATTTGAAACTAGGTTTAAATAATCTGCTCATGTAATAAAAAATCCTGGTATCTCACTTTGTTAAAGTTGGTAACAAAAAAAAAAAAAAACGGTTCATCTGCACACTGTTCACATTATTTACAGAGGTGTTTACGTCTTTGAAACAGTAAAGTATGAAGTATAGAGCAGTTGCACTTTAAAGTATTTTCTGAATGAATGATTTGTGACTGGGCTCATTAATGGCTGCTCCAGCAGCAGCAGATGGAGGTCGAGCTGCATGTCTGAGGGCGCGTCAGCTGTGAGTTGTTGAGTCAGCGGAGCCTCGTCCTCCTCAGCCAGACAAACGTCCCAGCTGATCTGAGCTTGTTGACCCAGCAAACTACCGGTCACAGGCTCATTTCCCTAAACACGCAGCCTCTGCCTCCTGCTGCAGTCCAATCGCAGTTTACCTTCGTTTCACTAAGTGTCGTTACAAAGTGATTTCTAACCTAATAGCAGCCTCTCATCCAGATCTATTCCTCCATATTCCTCCTTTTATCATTGGGAAACGTTTATTCACAGCGGTGCCTCTCCAAACTTATTTAGTGCTAACCTTCATTTAACCTTCATCTAAACTCAATTCAAGCAAGTGCACTTTAAAATCAAACTCGGATTTTGATCTTTGCCCCGGCGTTCTCTTCTCAGACACCATAAATGTTGCCATAAATCAAACTTCCAATTAAATTTTAGCCTCTTCTGCCAAAAGCTCCTCGCATTCTGTGTCTCTCACGATATGAAGCCTTTATAAAAGGGCTGTGATTTATGGCGTGTGTCTGTACTTGTAGTGTGTGCACATGTGCTTTACGAATGGCCGGTGGCTTTCACAGGCTGTGTCTGCAAGTGAAGTCAGAATTATTTACAGTACGAAACACCTTGAACAAACTGGCTCACCACAAAGTACTTTATGGAGAGAAAAAGGGCATAAATACAGACTTAATCAAGAAGCAGGTTTGGGCTCCAGGATGTTTACGCTCTCGACAGTTAGCTGAGGCTTTTATCAAGAGCAAATTAAGCCAAATACAACAGTAGAATAAGATGAAATGATGTGTTGCTCCAGTCTTCGGTGGTGCCTGCTGGCTGTCTGCCCGAATAAAGTCACATTTTATTCATGAAGCTCTTTCAGCAGACAGGTTCAGATACAAAGTGCTTTACAGAGGGCAGAGGACACAAATGCAGACTCATGCGCATGATAGGTTCAAACTCACTCCCTTCACAGGCACAGTAAGAGTCTCAGCTGGTGTATTCAGCCCTGTGTGTGTGTGTGTCAGAAGAATAATATGCTATAGAGGACACGCTGAGGTTTTCGCTTCATACATTCTCATCCGAAGTCACAAAGAAATGTCATTTTGTTGGCATTGTGCTTCTTTAATATGACAGGTAGTTTCCACTGACCCAGCAGGATGAATTGTTGAACCTGTTGTTGAAAAATGCTTTGCCTATAAACTCGAGCTCTTACAAATACAGATTCGTCCAAATGAAAACCTTGTAAAGCACAGCCACAATTACACAACAATTTCACATTGAATGTGCCCTCATTTCCCAGTGCTTTCAAGACATCATCCTGTTTATCTGTGACATACTAACATGTAGCGTAAAGCTGGATTTATACATCTGCGTTAAGGGTAGAGCCGCAAGCTAACAATTATTTTCGTTATTATTATTTCTGGTTGTTATTTTAATGTGCTCAATGAAGTCAGCGCTAAGTAAACATCATTTTACAACAAGTAAATGTAAATGAGATTACATAAAAATGACATTTATCGTGCGTGTGCTTTTATGATCAGGGATCATTCAAAGTCTTGAAAGTCTGGAAAATGCTTAATTTGAACCTTTTCAAGGTTGGGAATATGCTTAAATTCGAATATACTCCTTGAAAAATACACATAATCTGGTGCTTCATCATCTACACAATCACTCATGTAAACCTTTTTGTTTGTTGTCTCTCTTTTTTTTATTTATTAAAAAATTAAGATGTGATGATAAAGGCTTCGAAAGTCTGGAAATGTTTGGTTTAGGTACCTTGAAAGTGCTTGAAAAGTACTTGAATTTTACTCTTAAAAAGCTGTACGAACCCTGTATGATGCAGAGAAATCATCTTTCATTTACCTAAGACTTATTAAGGAAAACAGTGTTGTGACTGCAGTTTTTTTTTTCTTTATAAAAACTGCTTACAGAGTCATTATTTTAGTGCATTTTCCCCTAACATGACTTAATTATGCGACATCATGTAACCATTAAATTTTTCCATTTAAGTAGCATTTGCACAGCTTCCCCCCAGCTCTGCCTCAAATTTCATCTTTCCTTCCTCACTGCCACCCGGAGCACAAAATGCTGTAATTATCTGCGTGATAAAAGTGTGATTTTAGAAAGAATTCCCTGCATGTTGTTCAGCATAATGCATTACATTAGTCAAGGCAGTAGTTTAACTCTTTTTTTAAAATTAATTTTAAAAAAGCAGTGGTGCGTTTCAGAAGACGAACCTGCAGTAAATCCATCAGTGGATTTAGACTATTCATGGGGAAAATTGGAGATAGGAAAAAAAAAAGTGTTCCTCATTAAATATGTATATTGCATCTTCGTGATGTTTGCCTCGTCAGATTTGCATAATTGTCTTTCTGACTGGAAAATGGTTCAAATTCTGCAGCTGCGGGAAGGTTTAGAAAGCGGCCGACAGCGTCGGAAGCAGGTTAGCTGAACCTCAGCCAAGTGAATGGATGTACAGCGGTAATGTCTCTCTTTAATGTGTGGCTAAGGCTGTCTCCGTGATAAGCTGCTCAGACTTCATTAACTCCCTGAGTGTGACCAGACTGCTGAGGGAGGCTGGCTGTCACTCAGATGCACAAACCACACACACACACACACACACACACACACACACACACACACACACACACACACACACACACACACAGGAGACGTGATGCTGCTGTTTGCTGCAGCCGCCCCACATGTTCATGTTTCCAGTGTCGTCGTTGCCGACTGCTATTTTTGTTTCTTCTTCATC